>JAXIVD010000927.1:0-57500 GCA_036785275.1 Cancer borealis | reverse complement strand
ATCATGTTTTGGAAATAATATGCAATTTAATTTTATTTGGAAAAAAGATACGGTTTAATTTTACTGCATAATTATTACTCATAGAAAAAATATTCATTGTGACAATTGTAGAGTTTAATTAGGTCTATCAGATGCTGCAATGATATTTCCAATATCTCTAATAGCTTTCGAGAAAATTAGGAGGAAATGTATTTTTTGGAAAAAAGATACGGTTTAATTTTACTGCGGAATTATTAGTCAAAGAACAAATATTCATTATGACAATTGTAGAGTTTAATTAGGTCTATCAGATGCTGCAATGATATTTCCAATATCTCTAATAGTTTTCGAGAAAATAAGGAGGAAATGTATTTTTTGGAAAAAAAATACGGTTTAATTTTACTGCGTAATCATTAGTCATAGAACAAATATTCAAAATGACAGTTGTAGAGTTTAATTAGGTCTATCAGATGCTGCAATGATATTTCCAATATCTCTAATAGCTTTCGAGAAAATGAGGAGGAAATGTATTTTTTGGAAAAAAGATAGTTTTATTTTACTGCGTAATTATTAGTCAAAGAACAAATATTCATTATAACAGTTGTAGAGTTTAATTAGGTCTATCAGATGCTGCAATGATATTTCCAATATCTCTAATAGCTTTCGAGAAAATGAGGAGGAAATGTACTTTTTGGAGAAAAGATACGATTTAATTTTACTGCGTAATTATTAGTCATAGAACAAATATTCATTATAACAGTTGTAGAGTTCAGAGTTCAGAGATCAGAGCTCATAGTGACCAATCTTTGGGTTGGATCCAGACCACTCACACACAACACACCAGGACAATCAGGTCACAACCCCTCGACTTACATTCCGTATCTACTCACTGCTAGGTGAACAGAGGCTACACGTGAAAGGAGACTCGCCAAAAAATAATCTCCGTCCGCCCAGGGGATCGAACCCTGGCCCCTCGGTTGTGAGCTGAGTGCGCTAACCACTATGCTAGCGGACCGCGTGTGTGTGCGTGTGTGCGCATGCACGCGCGCGAGACATACTGCATACATAATATATATATATATATATATATATATATATATATATATATATATATATATATATATATATATATATATGTATATATATATATATATATATATATATATATATATATATATATATATATATATGTATATATATATATATATATATATATATATATATATATATATATATATGTAATAAATTATAAAGGTTATTAACATAATATGTGAAATTACTTTAAAAAAAAAAAAAGTATTTGAGAGCTGAAAGCGCTGTTTAGGAGCCGAAAGAACTGGCTCTATTGAGTGATCGTGAACGAAAGAACTGGCTCCCTGAAAAGAGCCAGAATTTCCATCACTACCCAAAAAATCCATTGGGTTGGATTTTTTTTTTAACTGGGTTTTTCCCAACCCTGATTTATTGTAATGGTGTTGACACCTTAGAAATAAATCTTGCAGTACAGTGAATGTGCTTAGATATGTACATATCTAAGCACATTCACAGACCTGAACCTGACTTGGGTATAATACACCACCATAGACAAGAGAACATGATGTAACTCCACTCACCCATCATCAAGATCATCAGCACTCTTAGGCTTGGTTTGTGTGCTTGGTTTCTCTCCTTTCATCCGCCTCACCCTGTCTGCCTCTAGGGTAAGCAGACGTTCCCTTTTCTCACTTATCAATTCTTCTGGAGTCTTGAGCTTCTCTACTGCTTTAGCTTTACCAGTACGGTCAAACACAAGTTCTTTGACCAAAATGTCATAGTCTCTGAACTCACAGTTTTTCTGGGCCTGAAAGTAGGATAAAATTACTGTAGGAACGCACAGCATGCAAAACTTGCATTACAATGTGTACATTTAAATGGTAGAGCTGTGTTGCAAAAAAAATTGAGTCAAAAGCACTACAAAGTGTATGTTTAAATACTAGTTACGTTGTAACGAGTGGTAAAGATACATTGCATAAAAATGTCAACAGCACCATGTGGGTATACTACAAAATGACGAACACACACCACTAAGACCGTATGATAGAGTAAGTGTGTGAGACTTTACAGGGTGGATATGTAGCATAAATTGACTGAAGCTGTAGATCAACAAGGCATACTGTTAGTTTCATTGACTCAATAGTGTGCAACATAATTCTTGTCATCCATTGTGTTAAATGGCTCTTTTCATGGTCTAATTGTTTGTGAAGTTCCATAGGGTGGGAACCCCTGCCTTGGAGTTTAGAGTATCTTTAAACCTGGTATATATTCCCATTAAAAGGGGTAAGACCAGGCATTTGCGATCAAAAGAGACTTTATTTTCTCCTCTTCCTGTCTTCTTGTAGGAGGGAATACAGAGGAGGAGCTTCCCAGACCCCTCACTCCATCCCTTTTGATTATATTTTATGAGCTGTAGGGATACCATGGTAGTATTCTTGCAGCCTCCACCACAGGGCTCTAGACAAATTAAATCATTCAGAATATCCCGCTCAGTTGAGAACTTATCATATTTTCTATCATCACGTATTAATGTTGAATGCTACCTAGATCAGTCTTGACAAATGGAACTAATGTGCCTCACTACTTACATTGTCTTTATCATCTTTAGTCATGGCCTGATTGGCCATCAACTTCATAAATGACTGAAGTTCTGAGTTCAGTTTGCTGACAGCCTCATACTGTTCCTCTTTTTCTTTCTTGGATTCTGCCTTCTTTTTTTTTGACTCCGCAATAATTTCATCAATCCATTCCTTTTTACTCTTGGGTTTATCTTTGTCAGCATCATCCCGCTTGGTGAGCAGCCCACCACCCCCAAAGTGTTGCTCCTTCACAAACTTAGCTTGAAGAAAGACAAGATTACACCATTAACGTAATGTTCCTCGTACAATTTCCATTCGTAAAACAAAAAAGGGAAGAGGATTGGCACTTACGTTAATTGATCATCACAATTGAAGAACATATGTACAATAGAGAAAGCAACAAAGCAGAAAATGATCACTTCATGGAAAAAAAATAACAGGATGAAATAGAATTAAAAAAAAAAATTTTAAACCCTCAATTTGTAATGGTTTGAAATAAACGTTAAATTACCATCCAGCATGTCATCATCTTCATCATCACTTAAGCTGAGTTTGTCATTCACGTTGGAGTCATCAAGGGTTAGACCTGCGTGGGTCAACTCTTCATCTTCATTCAAGTTGAAAAGTGACTTCTGTTTGAGGAAGAAAAAAACATCAGTCAAATCAAACAAAAGTATGACTTGTGACTTATCAAGCATGAGTCTAGCCAAAGGTTAGGAAAAGCAGCCACAAAAATCTAGGACTTTTAACTTTTTCTGAATGGCTGAACACGGACACTATTAGCAACAAATAATGGTATCTCATGAGCCTAACACCTTCCACTTGCAGCAATCACAAATGCAACCTAAAAATTTGAGATCATTGTCAGTGTTTGGGAGGCAAGATAACAAATGTTTTGCTGTTTTCAGACACATTTTCTGTATATCTAATACATAAAAAGCAGCAACCATTGTATGTAACAAAATAATAATATACCTACTTAAGGCATTTATAATGTTTACCTTCCCAAACTGTCGTCTTTTTTCTGCAGCAAGACGAAGTGCCATTTTCTTTTCTGGGTCCATGTGAGAATCATTTTCACCAATCCGTCTATCCAAGAAAACATTGGTCTTGTGACGAACTTTGTATTCTTGTAATAAAGTTTTTTCTCTCTGAAAATATTATTCTTATTCTTATTCTTATTCTTTATTACAACATTCAGACCCTATTCCTCCAACTAGTGGTGCTCTACAGGGCCTCTATTTCTTATGAGATAAATTTAAAATATATAAATTACTAAAATTTGCCAGAATACTACATAAATTAATATCACACACACACAAACACACACACACACACACACACACACACACACACACACACACATACACACACACACACACACACACACACACACATACACACACACACACACACACACACACAAAATAAAAAAGTTTAAAAGGTATATACAATATACAAGCAAGAATAAACAAATACACAGGAATTGCACTGTAAGTAATCACACAGCATAACTTTCTGTTATGGTCATGTCTGATAGATCATAAGCCTCTCTGAAAAGAAATGTTTTAAGCTTCTTCTTGAAAACATCAATGTTGTTACTGGCCTTAATCTGCACTGGAAGCCTATTGTACAATCTAGGAGCACACACTTGAAAAGCTCTAAAACCAACATCTGAGTTACACCTGGGTTCATGTAGCCGGTACTCAGCAATAGCATGCCTAATCATTACATTTGTATAAACCTCAAAAGGACGTAACAATTTTCTAAGATATACAGGTTTTCCCGTTGTCATGATTTGATATGTCAGTGTACAAATTTTATAAATGATGCGGGCTTTTATTGGTAACCAGTGTAAATCAATGAGAACAGGTGTTATTCTGTCACGAGGTGACACACGCTTTATCATCCGAGCTGCCCTATTCATTGTTAATTGCAACTTCTTTAGTTGATAATTTGGCAAGTTATAATATAAGGAATTGCAATAGTCTAACTTTGTTATGACATGATTCTGAATTAGAGTCTTAAGAGAATATTCATCTAGATACCTCCTCATGAAGGCAATGTTCCTCAGATTATACCTTGCCACTCTCACAACCTCGTTTATCTGATTATTTAAACTTAAATACTTATCAACTATAACACCTAAATTTTTAACCTTATCAGATAAATAAATATTTGTACCATTTACATTCAAACTTTGTACACCATCAAATCTCCTAAGGCCACTCTTTTTACCAACAAACAAACATTCAGTCTTATCCTCATTTAATTTCAATTGCTTTTTAATCATCCAATCTTTAATAAGAGTCATGACACTCGTCAGAGCGTTTTCTGTGTCAAGTATATTGTTTACTGTTAGATAAAACTGAGTGTCGTCAGCATAAAGAGCAAAAGTTACGTTAGATTCCCTTAAAATGAAAGACAATTCGGTAGTGTAGATACTAAACAATACTGGCCCCAACACACTTCCCTGGGGAACACCTCTGTTGAGCTGACAATGCTCAGAGACAGAACCCCCAACTTGGACACAGAAACTTCTATTTACAAGATAGCTCCTCAAGTACTGTAGTGCACGGTCTCTAATGCCAATGATCCGCAGATCCTCCAGCAGTAGATCATGCACCACAGTATCAAAGGCAGCACTTAAATCTAATAAAATCTAATATAACATAAAATTTACAATACATATACTATATATATATATATATATATATATATATATATATATATATATATATATATATATATATATATATAATATATATATATATATATATATATATATATATATATATATAAATATATGTATATATATATATATATATATATATATATATATATATATATATATATATATATATATATAATATATATATATATATATATATATATATATATATAAATATATATATATATATATATATATATATATATATATATATATATATATATATATATATATATATATATATATATATTGTGGCCAAGTAGTTGGGCAGCTTGGCCACAATTCATGTGGTTCTGTGCCACTCGTCAATACCAGCACTGAGTTGACGGACACAATGCTGAGAGATGATCAGATTTGCGTGATATGAACCCAAACTGTTGCCTTGTATTGTATATTGCAGCTGCAAGAAGCTCAGCATGCAAACGTCATAACAAAATTATTCAATAAATGTAAGTAGACTAAAACACTTATTTGTCTTACCTTCTTCACTGCCTTGGCTCTGGACACCCCTGGCAAGCCTCGGTCTGTCTTGCTCTTCCTTCCCACCACATCGTGCTTCACTCGATTGATGTGGATCTCAAAGGGATTATGTTTCTTAACCTTAGCTTGGCGAGAACGGTGCTGGTCTGGTCCAGTTCTCGGCTGGAATTTCCCTTTCTTTGCCATATTCGACACCTTAAGGAGGAAATCTGATGTAAATAATCTTACAAAACACTATACAATGCACACGGGTTGGGCTGCAAACACACACGTGTCAAAAATCTGCAAATAATTGCTGCTCCCCAATATTGCCTTATTTCCTTATATAATGCAATATAGCAAAGAGATCTGTTATAACTGTTCAACAACAGATGGAAATTGAACTATATACTTGTGATTGAAACCAGGGGCGTATATTCAGGATGTGCTAGGTGTGCGCCGCACACCCTCAGCCAGAGAGAGAACTACATGATAATTATAAATAAATTCAGCAGTAAGTGGAAAACCATATTTTTCTTATTGTTTTTAGAACTGTTGTAATATTTTGCACTATAGGTGTTCTGTAGAAGCACTGCACACCCAAAAATCAATTGCATCATTATCTAGCATAACGCGTACAGTGGAGTGGGAGGGCAGACTGTTGAAAATATGGAGCTGGGTGTGCGGCTCTACCAATGCACACTGCTTGCGTTCGTTTTTGCTGCTGTAGTTTTATATTGGCTAGAAGGTATAAAGTGTCTTTGCCATTCATTATATGGGCATAATTAAGACTTGGAGGAATTATAATATAGTATTTATTATGAAACAAATGTTATTAACTCACTCAATTAGAAATAAAGATTGAGTGCAACCTAAGTCATGGTCTCTCTTACCGATCAAACAACGGAAGTAAGTTGAGTTGGCAAGTTAAACCAGTTTCATTGACGCCAATGTCGAGGGAGCACGTGCATTTCCCTTGACATGTCAGTAATTGTGTCTTGTGATTATATTGTAATTATTATTGTGTTGCGGTGTGTTTGCATCTTCATGACACACCTGGAGGAAAAAAACCTGAAAATGAAAACATATAATAACGTATAGATTTAACAGTCACCACATCACATCCCACGGAGCCTCTTTTCCCTCCTCCTCTGATGGACGAAGAGGAGGAGGAGGAAGAGGTTGGTGTCTAGGAGGTGGAGGAAAAAAAATCTAAGGTTGAGAACCCTAACTTTTGGGTAATAAAATTTTAAAATCTTATATAACCGAACCTAACTGAACTGTACCTAACCTAACCATAACATAACTGTAACCTAACCTAACAGCCTTAACCTAATCATAACTTAATCTAACCTAACCAACCCAACCTAACATAACATAACATAACTTCAAAGACGTTTTGCGAGGTAAATAATGGTTTCCGTCGCCTGAAACCTTCACAGATGTGTTGAGTACACTATGTATAGTATGTAGGGAAGGCGGGAAAAAAAAAAAAAAAAAAAAAAAAAAAAAAAAAAAAAAAAAAAAAAAAAAAAAAAAAAAAAAGCGTATAGTGATTGTTTAGTTTTACCGGAATTTTTTTTTTATACTTCATTTATTTTTCCCTTAGCTAGTACCCTTTCAATGTAAAAAAAAAAAAAAAAAAAAAAAAAAAATCACACGGCATTAACACTAAATCCTCTATATATTACGACATTAACACTAAAATTCGCTATATAACACGACATTAACACTGATTTTGTTATATAATACATCATTAACACTAAAGTAACACTGATTTTGCACATAATACGGCTTAACATCACAGTCGTTACCGCAGAAAACACTTAAACAATCACTACGTAGCGTTAAAATCACTCTAATTATCTTTCTCCATTTGTATAATATCTTTCTTATCAAAATTAAGAATATTCACACTACACTTCACTGATCACGCGCCATTTTTCAACTGAGCAGGGGAGAGAAGAGCGGGGAGGGACTCTGAAAATGATATGAAACAATGAATCTGATTGGCTCAAGAAGTATTGTGTATATAAGACAATGAATGCTATTGGCTATGCTTTCACTAGTGTCCGCTAGATGTCACCCCCATCATACAAATTTCCCGCCATATTTCAACTGAGCGGGGGAGGGAAAAGCAGGGGGGGACTAAACCATAGCCGATATGAAACAATGAATCTGATTGGCTTAAGAAGTATTGTGTGTATAAGACAATGAATGCTATTGGCTATGCTTTCACTAGTCCCAGCTAGGTGTCTCCCCCATCATACAAATTTCCCGCCATTCTGGCTGGCTGGCTGAGAAATTGTTACGCTGTGTATTTATTCAATTTACAAGGTAATAAATAGTTTGTTTTATACGTGATTGAACGAGTGAAGTGTGTGAAGAGAGCTGAACAAGTATCTGAGGTTGAATTTGCAGTGTGTTATTAAAGTAAGGAGATATAATGAGTGCTTAACCTAACCATATATTAACCACTATTATTATTATTATTATTATTATTATTATTATTATTATTATTATTGGTGTTATTTACATCTTCACCAGAATGATATAGAGTAACGTCAGGACCCCCCCACCCTGGACCCTCACCTAACCGCCCACCCCTCCGTGGCCCCCATACTTAACCGCCCACCCTCCCTGGCCCCCATACTTAACCGCCCACCCCTCCCTGGCACCCATTCTTCCTCCTCTTCCTCTTCCTCCTCCTCCTCAGCCTCGAAAAACGAAGGATGAGAGGAGATTTAATTGAAATGTTCAAGATAATTAAAGGATTTGATAATATCAATGCAGAAGATTACATTACTTTTGATCAATCAAATATAACAAGACGTCATACTTTTAAGATTACTGGTAAAAGATTCACATCAAACGAAGCCAAACATTTCTTTTTCAATCGGATCGTTAACGTTTGGAACTCCCTGCCCGCCAATGTCGTCGACAGTAAAACAATTAATACATTAAAAAATAGACTGGACAAATATTTAGAAGCCAATCCGCAACTAAAACATTATTCGTCAACATAGTAAACTTTGAGCAAGTTCCTTCTAATGTACAGTAATTACAAAATCTCGATTCGGAAGGACGTCGCTAGGGGCCTGACATCGCTTGCCAGGAAGTAGTGTTAGTGACAGTAGTAATAGTCTAGTCTAATCTAATTCCACGCATTTATTTATTTATTTTTACTTATATTGCATGGTTGGCCTTCCTCTCCTGCCAGTCGTGGCTGGTGGGAGAATCCCTCACCCTTACTATCCTGTATCCTTCACCCCAGATTAGATAGTGTAGTCTAGTTTATCACAAACAGCCTCGTAAGGGCCAGTAGGCCTGTTGCTGTTTGTTCTTCCTATGTGTTCCTATGTTCCTCTTCTCCTCCTCCTCCTCCTCCTCCCCCTTCTCCTCCTCCTCCTCTTCTTCCTCCACCTCCTCCTCCTCCTTCTCCTTCTTCTTCTTCTTCTTCTTCTTCTTCTCCTCCTCCTCCTTCTTCTCCTCCTCCTCCTCCTCCTCCTCCTCTTCTTCTTCCTCCTCCTCCTCCTCCTCCTCCTCCTCCTCCTCCTCCTCCTCTTCCTCTTCCTCTTCTTCTTCCTCAACCTCTTCCTCTTCTTCCTCCTCTTCCTCTTCCTCTTCATCCTCCTACTACTACTACTACTACTATTATTATTATTATTACTACTATTCCTACTACTACTATTATTATCATTATTATTATTATTACTATTACTACTAGGCTACTACTACTACTACTACAACTATTATTATTATTATTATTACTACTTAGTACTATTCCTACTACTACTACTACTACTACTACTACTACTACTACACACACACACACACACACACACACACACGCACACACACACACAGACCTACAGACCTACACACCCACCCACCCACACCCACATACACACACACACACACACACCAGTAATTAAGTAATTAGGTATATAATAGTTATGGACTGAATCAGTGTTCAGCACACCCAGTGACAGAAACCACCATACACTACTGATTGAAACTCATATCTGACCACGACCAGTCATCATCACAAAGCAGGCACCACAGATAGAGGGGAAGCAGAGTTGTGTTCACAGTAACAGCCGTATGAATAGGGGATGACAACGGGGTATGGCTGCCGTATCTATAAGCATTCACAGCTTACAGGTACGGCAGCCGTATCCTCATAGTGCTCGCTTATAGATATGGCACATGCCTAACTTTTGGGTAATAAAACATAAAAAGCTTATATAACTGGACCTAACCAAACCAAACCTAACATAACCTAATCCAGGGATTGTGCTGGACATTTAAAACTTGTAACCAACTTTGTAGACAAATAAAAAAAAACTGTAACCAAATTGATCAAATACACAAATTATCGCCCATACATGTGCCGTATTTTGCATGACATGCTGTGCTTAAAGTAAGTGGATTCTGTCAATGTACGTGGATCTAAACAATCCGCGCACAATGACAGAATACAGAATACAATTGAATATACTGTTGCCAAGAGCATTCGCCGATGTGATATAATCATCACCATTGTATTTATTTTATTGCATATGGCGAAAATGGCCAGCGCGAGCCCTGCTAATCTAACCATAACCTAACATAAACTGTATCGTCATAGTGCTCGGTTATAGACACGGCAAGTGCCTAACTTTGGAGTAAGAAGCTTATATAACCGAACGTAACCAAACCAAACATAATCAACCTAACATAACTTGAAAGATGCTTTACCTGGTAAATATTAAGGCACAGGCCATAGGAATAGCGGATTATTCTGTTGATAACTTTCTAAGTGTTTTTGAAACTCTTCATACGATGAAAATGTCAAATTTAATGGGAACACGGTGGGTGATGCTGGTGCATGCAGTACCAATAGAGAGAGGATGACAATGGGATACAGCTGCCGTATCTGTAACCAACTCGTTTATATTTACTTGTCTATTCATATTGATATAGTAAGAAGTATTGATTGATTGATTGATTGTTTTATTTGGAAGATATACAAGGTCATACATGTACTAAAAACAGTAAATCTTACTAATAGCATCTCCTCACGGATCACCAAAATATTGACATGGGTGATGAGGTATGTAATGTACAACACGTTAGTGGTGGTTTTATTTGCGGGTCGGCCTTAGTTTGGCCACAAATGGTCTTTAAATATCAGGTAGGTGCCTCAAATACTAAGTCCACACAGATGTTAGGTTATGGTTAAGTTAAAGTTATTGGGGTAGGTTACGTTTATGTTATGGTTAGGTTAAGTTAGGTTAGGTTCGGTTCAGTTAGGTCCGGTTATATAAGTTTTTTACATACTACTCAAAAGTTAGGGTTCTCAACCTTAGATTTTTTCTGGATTTGGGTATTAAAATGTAAAAATCTTATTTAACCGAACCTAACTGAACCAAATCTGTGGTTAGGTTAGGCTAGAAAAAGTGTCTTTGGAAAGTGAACTAGCCATTTCAAACTCCATCCCAGACTAACTCAAGTACCTCCAACGGTTAAACTGGAGAATAGGTCCGTGTCATGTACAAACACGAAACTCACACATCAGTTAGAAGACTCGGTAGTGGTTCCATAAACGTAAAAAAAATGAGGTGCTGACTTCTAGTGTGGCCGTAATAACACTCGAAAGTGCGGCGACACTCAACAGTTTCTAAGTCCAGCGAGCTCCCTCCCTCTGTAAAGTAAACACTGAACTGATTTTCTTTTGTTTATGACTGAAATTTGTGGGTAATGGCATATAAGGATTTCATGATATC
The DNA here is from genome assembly GCA_036785275.1 of Cancer borealis. NCBI lineage: Eukaryota > Metazoa > Arthropoda > Malacostraca > Decapoda > Cancridae > Cancer > Cancer borealis. Next base: position 45,951 of record JAXIVD010000927.1, on the reverse strand, counting down.
TATAGAATTCAACTCACCAATCGTGGTGCCGCCCGTCAGTGCTATTCGTGCCGCTACCAATGACAGTCTTCCACACTAGGCTCAGTTACGCTTTTGTTTTGTTTTAGGGACACGTCAGGTGTACCGATACAGGTTCATTGTCACTTGTTGATATGGTGTCCAGTGGATTACACCTTCCAGAAAATCTTCCAGTGTCTTGTGAAGGATGTTATTTGTCTTATGGCGATTTTTGTGAGACATATTTCAACGACTGTGAAGGGCTACTAAAACTGTTAGTCAGACATGGTTTAGTGCCAGTGGAGGGAGTTAAAAAGGAAAGTGCCAGTGTTTGGGAGGAGGAAAAGACACTTTGTGGGTTATTTAGCAACCATAATGTTCAAAATGAGGTATGCAGATGTCAAGAAGAGGTTTCACGTGTTTCTCAACGAAGCCACGAAACTCTACCCACCTCCATCGCCTGAACAATAACCACACTACACCAGTAAGTCATAGTGGTATAATTTTGGAGGTCCTTTGTTATATTAGGTTAGTGTCCTACGGGGATTCCAGGGGGAGCGCAGCTCCTGCTAGGTTAGGTTAATATCCTAGCGGGGGGGGTCCCTGGTTAGGTTAGGTTAGATTTAGGTTAGGTTAGGTTATGGTTAGGTTAGGTTAGGTTAGCAGTGTGGGGTGCGCCCACCCTTGCTAGATTGCTAGGTTAGGAAATTTCGATTTTTTTTTTCGAAATTTTTTCAATTTTGAACGCCCATATTTCGCTTAATTTTCATCCCCCCAAAAAAACCTCGATTCCCCAGGCTCCCCCAAGCTTGTTGGAAGGGATAGGGGGGGATGGTGGGGAATCGGGTTTACTCACCTGGTTTACTCACCTGGTTGGCTACCCTTTAATTGCACATTATACTAGACTATGCGAGGAGGTACTGGTAGATGTATAAGGGCAGCACGGATCTGAAGGCACGCCAGTCACAGTTAAACAGTGCATAGACATTAAACAGGGAAAGTAGTGACTGAGTTGTGTGCCTTAGACAAAGAAGAAAAGCAAGAATATTAATGTAGTGACGGACTTATTCTCCAGAATTACCCCTCCAACAAAGTGAAGGGTGGCGGCGACGCCGTGGCCTTGCCTCAAACATCAGCGACAACGTGGGACTGATGCTACACTGAGGCAGAAACTCTTCTATATGTAATCAAGATGTAACAACAACATGGCGGGGCTTGGTCAGCATTTAGTCTCAAAATGGTATGGCTCTATTGTAGGGAATTACCTAAATAAATATTTAATTCTACATCTTCTCCAAAAAGAAAGCGCGTCTGCACTTAAAATTTTGATGGGGGCCTTGTCTACACTTACCTATTGTTCGTGTTGTTTGGGACCACGACGATCCTTGTGATTCTATGTGCCCTGATGAAGTCCTGTTGGGTTATCACAGGCGGGAAAGTTGTCTTGTGTTCTACGGGAAAGTGAAGGTGAGGAGGATGAGGACGGGTCGTCTCCTACACATTTTTCACCTTCAGTTAAGTTGAGTTGCCTTCAATGCCTTGCTTCACGTGTTGATGTTTGGGTCGGTTACTTTCCAATTAGTGATGTGCGGTATCGAAAAAATACCGATATTGGTATTACCGGTATCGGTATTTGTTTTTATATGGCAAACCATTATTATTATTCATCATTTGTTATAATCATTTAATTTATCATATTATTTTGTGTATTTTATGTAATATAATAGTATAATAAGGTTTATATTCGTTTAATTACGATGGTTTTGTTTTTTTCCTCATTTTTTTTATTATCGTTGTTTTTTTCAGGTGTTATGGTTTATTTATGGTTCATTTTGTGTCTGAATATATTCTATTATATGGTTTATATTGGTTTAATTTCGTTATCATTGTTTATTTACATTTTTGTACTTTTGGTTTGTATATTAGTAAATAGATATTTCTCATGAGATAAATACGACTTGAATATAACAAATAATTATCTTCAAGTTTGTTATATTTTTAAAAGTATATACAATTGCTCTTCTGTGTATAGTAAATGTCTTGATTTTCGTTTTATTTATACGTAATCAAATCATCGAAAAAATACCGATATCGGTAACAAAAAAATACCGATAGCGGTTGGACATACCAACTCAGAGTCCCGAGTTAGAGCCCCGCTACGAGCTCAGTCGAGCTGGCCATTTTCTTTGGCAAATGGCAATACCCCCGAGTGGCCTAAGATCACCCACATGCTAGCATAACACTATCCTCGACGGGACTGCAAAGCTAAATTCTCGAGGAGCTTCTGCTGGTAGCATGAGCTTCTCAACAAGAAAAGAGGCGTCACTTAAAAAATCTAACCTGCGCTACTAACGGGGATAAAAAAAGAAAAGATTTGGAAGGCCTCTGCTTGCAGATGGTAGTAGCATGTATATCAAAGTTAAATACGACGGAAACATTGCGGATGTCTGGGTAGAAGTGCAAGTTTGTCGAGGTGAGGAGGTAATATGTGGTGAGGACGGTGTGGTGGAATGCGAAACAAACAATAGCGTTTGTATAGATCTGATGGTGACCAAAGTGGTGGAAGCAGTAACATCACAGAGGCTCAGGCACCCAGGGCCTCTGTGGTGCAGGGTGCTAGGCAGCGGGTCACTTCCTCAACTTGGGGATAGCGTAGAAGTAGTTCCGTCAGCAGATGGAGAGGGTAGCCATGACTACACCATGCGTGAATTTGACATGAGGATCAAGCTAAACCAGCTTGACCCTGGCGGTGCTACTGGTATATGTACCACCCAGGTAGCGAAAAATCTTGGCAGACTTGGGGAGGATGATTGAGCTGCCATCCTTCCTCGCCAGGCATTTCATTTTCAAAGAGGATAGCCACGACGTCATAGGATGTCTGGAAATCATCCTGAATGCAGGGAACCCCTATTGTAATGAGGGGCATTGCAGGTGGGAGACACCAACTAACTGCTCAACACTGTGGTGAAGCTGTCATCATCAGGGTCACAGAAACACTTCCATAGGTTTTAGGTTATAATAAGGCACTAGCATGCATAATGTAACTACAAGCGGTAATCCTCCACAACCTTTTCATATATGGCTGTCATACACTCTTTTCACCTTTCCTCACGGGGTCTCGATCCTCTCTCTAACTCTCTGACTGCCTCTGACTCTACTCCAGCTTCCCCCCCATGGGATCTATCTTGACGTGGTGGGGGGGCTTGTGTGTCCGTCAGGACCGACAAGATGATCCCGAACGTAGGCTGGTGTGGGTCACCGGTGCCGCCCGCCAGGGGGATCGCCCGTCGTGGGCCGTCCTGTGTTGGCTGGAGAGTGCCTGGGCTGGTAGGCATCGAGGCTGGGGTCTTTGCTCGCCGCTGCGGGGCAAACTTTCGGTGCCACAAGGGCTGCCTTTTAAACCGGGTAGTCCTGTGCGGGACGAGATACCCCGTCCCCGGCGGCAGCGCTCGGCCCCTTTTGCCGATCCGGTAGGCGGTTTACCCGTGAGCCCCGATGCCATTTTTATTAATTCATACCAATATATGGATAAACAAAACTCACTATGCCCCCCTCGAGTGGTATCCGACCAGTCCCTCGAGACCTCTGCTGCTGGTCGCCCCCCCCCCCCCCCCCTGACACCTCTGCCTGCCCAATGGACCTGGTCTCGACTTCTCTGCCCATTCCTCAGACTCCTACTACTAAACCACCCTCTACTCCCCCTACTCTCCCTTGTACCCCTACCCCCTCCACAGCTTCTCCATCCTATGCCCCACCTCCCACATCTCTCTCTCCTGCTACCACCACCCCGCCTCCCCCAGGGTTCGGTCCTCATTGTTCCTCATCCTTCTCTACCACTACCACGGCCTCTATTCGCACCCCTGTAGTCTCCTCATCTCACCTGCCCACTGCCCCTCCTTCTACCGTCCCTATTTCCAGCGCCCCTTCTACTACCTCTCTTCCCTCCCCTGTGTCTACCGCTGTCCCGACTTTCTCTTCCACTCCTACCACCCCTCCAGCCTCCCTCCCCGTCACATCTACATCTTCCGCGATTACTACCTTAGCTCCTTATGTCCCCTCTTCCTCTAGGAAGACTACAACACAGCCCCGGACAGGCTCCTCTCGTGGCGCGTCTCGCTCCTCTGCCCATGACCTCTTCTTTGCCCCTGCCCGCTGGCATCACTTTTTTTACTATTCCCCCCTCCGCCCCCTTCGCTAAGAATACCCTCCTCTTCCAACGCTGCTTACAGGAACAAGTGGGCAAGGTCCACTTTCAAACCCGACCTGACCGTTCTCGCCTGGTACGTGTGGAGTCTGAGGCTCAGTCTCAAGCCATGGCCAACTTGTTGGCCCCATCCGGTACCCCCTTCTGTGCGACCCCTGACGACCGTTTAAACACATGCACTGGCACTGTTGCAATCTCCCCACAAGACTGCCCTATTTACGACAAGGTCTGGTCAGACTGTCACACTGACCTGCTGGACCTACTCAGCGAGTATGACGCTGTCAACGTTCGCTGCTACACCTTGTCCCCCCGAGGTCGCCAGAAAAACTCCACCAATGTTGCACGGATCTCCTTCAAGCGCCACGAACTCCCTACCCATGTCTACGTTGGGGGCGTCATGCTCCCCGTCCGGCCTTATGTTCCCCCACCTCGCCAGTGCCGAAACTGTTGGCGCTTTGGACACCCCGAAAAACACTGCCGCTCCGTTCTCCGCTGCCCTTTGTGTGGCTTTACTCACACCCGCGATCAATGCCATACCACTTCCCGGCGCTGCTGCAATTGTAGTGGACCCCATAATGCTCTCTACCGCGGCTGTCCAGCTTACAAGTTTGAGGCTGAAGTCGCTGGTATTCGCTTCCGTGATGGTCTCACATTACGTGAGGCCCGTCAGAAAGCCCGTCGCCTAGGCTTCACCCCTTCTCCTCGCCATGTTGCTGCCTCCGCCTCTGCCCCTCACCCCCCAACCACATCCTCTTCTTCTCCCCCCGGTCCTCGGCCTCCCTCCCCTACCCCTCCTTCCATCCATCCCTCTCCTCTACCTCCTTCCTTCCTCTTCCTTCTCTCCCTCCCACCCTCCATCCTCCATCTCCTGCTCTAATTTTTTCGCTGTCCTCGACCCTGATACCCCTACCTCCACCACCACCCGTACTCCAGCCCCTCCCTCTCCACGCCCCCAGCGCTCCCACTCTACCAAGCGACACCACTCTCAGGCTTTGGTCTCCTCTCCCCCACCAACCACCTCTCCTGCTCCCGCCTTGATCTCTCCGCCCCCTCTCCACCTCTCTAAAAGGACTCGCCCTGCACCTCTCTCACCCGCTCCTTCCGAGGGTGATACCCTCGATGCCATCGCCGCGTTCATAAAGAACACGGCTCCCTTGTCCTCTCCCCCTACCTCCTTATCTCCTCCCCCGGCCCCTCCTATCCAGGTCGTGGCTTCTGTTCACCCACCCCCCAAGCACCTCCCTCCTACCCCGACTCCCCCTCCTCCACCTTCATCCTCTGCTGTCTCCCCTTCCCGACCCCTCCTCCAGGTCCCCTCTGCCCCCGGCGCTCCGTCCTCTCCCCCTTCCCCGCTTTACTCTCCCCTCCCCTCCTCGTCCTACCCCACCTGTTCATCTACCCGATCTCTCCTCTCTTTTCCCCTACCACCTGGCTACTCCCATACCGATCTCCTCTCTCAACCTCCTCCTTCTCCCCCTACCTCATCCAACCCTGACCCCCTTCCTACTCCATCACTTCTTATGGATATGGACCCCGGTTCTTTACCCCCTGTGAATGCTCCTCCCTCACCTTCCCCCATTCCGAGTCTTATTCCCTACTGATCATGTCTGTTCTTCAGTGGAATATTCGTGGTTTTCGTGACAGGACCTTCGCCAACTCATTTCCTCTTATGCCCCATGATCCTCTGCCTTCAGGAAACGTTCCTTACTAGCCCGCCCACCCCTATTCCTCAGTACCGCTTTTTTTCCTCCCCGCACTTTATCTCTTCTTCTGCTATCCTTCTTCACCAGTCTGTTGCTTCTACCCCTCTTTCTATCCCTACTACACTTCCCTGTACAGTCCTTCGTATTTACCTCCGTCGTTGGGTGTCTCTCGTTTCCCTTTACCTTTCTCCTTCCCAGCCTCTCGATCTCGATGCCCTCCGCTCCCTTTTCTCTAATCTCCCTTGCCCCCTCCTTGTGGTTGGCGACTTCAATTGTCGCCACACCCTTTGGGGGGATTCTGTGATCACCTCTCGAGGCCGCTCCCTCGACCTTTTCCTTAAAGACTTCGACCTTGCTATTCTTAATACTGCCGCCCCCACACACTTTGATCCCCGCACCCAGACTTTCTCCTGTCTCGACCTCGCCCTCTGTTCCCCTGACCTACTGCTAGATCTCCACTGGTCGGTTCTTGACCACAATCCCTGTAGTGATCATTTCCCGGTTCTTCTTTCTCCTACTTCCTACATCCCTCTCCCCAGTCCCCCTCGTTGGTGCTTTGGTAGGGCAGACTGGCGTGCTTTTGCCTCACTGTCTGCCCTCCGTCTCTCCTCTCCTGATTTTACCTCCTCTTCTGATATGTTGATCTACTTTACCACGTCCGTCCTCGCTGCTGCTTTTGTCTCCATCCCTCGGACTTCCCGCCCCTTTACCTCCAAATGTCTTCCCTGGTGGAACCCTGCACTACTGCCTTTTGCTTGAAACGGGCGGCCTGGAGTAGTTACCAATGTAAACGGGACACTCCCGGCCTTTGTTAACTTTAAATGTGCTAGGTTCCGCCGGACCACTAGATTGGCTCAGTCCAACAGTTGGCGTGCTTATGTGTCTACCTTGACTTCCTCTACCCCCATTGTTTCAGTCTAGTGCCGTATTCACAAATTATCAGGTAAACACCCACCCTCCTTTGCTCCTGTACTTCGCCTCCCCCAGGGTGATATTGCTGAACCCCTCCAGGTTGCCACTGAACTGGGCTCGTTTTTTTAGCAGCGTCAGCAGTGGTTCCCATCTTCCTCCTGAGTTTGCTGCCCTTAAGGCGGCACGTGAGCACACCCCTATTACCTTCACACTTTCTTCTAATACTTCATATAACACCCCCTTCTCCCACTCTGAACTTACCTCTGCCTTAAAATGCTGTCATAACACCTCTACGGGCCCTGATGGTGTACACTATCAGATGCTCCGCCACCTTCCTACTGTCTCCCTGACCTTCTTACTTACCCTTTATAACCGCGTTTGGCTAACTGGGGACTTCCCACCCCAATGGCGCGATGCACTTATACTCCCTTTTCTTAAGCCTAACAAGTCTGGTACTCTTCCCCAGGATTATAGGCCCATTGCTCTGACTAGCTGTGTCTGCAAGCTCCTTGAGTGCATGATCAATCTCCGATTGATGTGGTACCTCGAATCAAAGAACCTTCTCTCCCCCACTCAGTTTGGCTTTCGACGTGCCTGTGGTACAGCGGAACCTCTCGCCCGCTTACAAACATATATTACTTCTGCTTTTGCCTGACGAGAATCTGTCTTAGCTGTTTTTTTTTATCTTGAGAAAGCTTACAACACTACTTGGCGCCATCACATCCTTCACCAGCTGTCCTGTGTCGGTGTCTCTGGCAACATGGGGGTTTTCCTCCATAACTTCCTGCAAAACCGTTCCTTCCGCGTTAGGATTGCTTCTTTTTGCTCCCCCTCCTTCTGTCAGTACGAGGGTGTGCCCCAGGGCTCGATTCTGAGTACTACCCACTTCCACCTGGCCATTGACGGCATCGTTTCTACCCTCCCGCCTGGTGTCAGGTCCTCTCTTTATGTAGACGATTTTGCCATTTATGCCTCGAGCAGCTCCTCCTCCCTTCTCCATCGCCTTCTTCAATCTGCTGTTACTGCCACCTCCTCTTGGGCCACCGACCATGGCTTCCACTTCTCTCCTACAAAGTCTTTCTCTATTTACTTTTCACGGTCCCGTACTGCTTGTCCTCCTCCCCTTCTTCTTTATGGCACCCCTCTTGAGTATCGCACATCGGGCAAGTTTCTTAGTCTTATCTTCGACTCTCGCCTCACTTGGCGCCAGCATGTCCTCTCTCTCAAGGATACCGCCCTTCGCTGCCTCCGTCTTCTACAAACCCTCTCCCATGTGTCTTGGGGTGCTGACCGCAAGACTCTGCTTTCGCTGCATACTGTACTGGTCCTTTCTGTCCTTGATTATGGCTGCCATGTTTATTCTTCCGCCTCCCCCTCCGTCCTCAGCCTCCTTGACCCTGTTCATCACCTTGGTCTCCGCCTCGCTCTTGGTGCTTTCCGATCTTCCCCTGTGGAGAACTTATACACTGAAGCCGACCTCCTTTCTCTTCCCCGTCGCCGGGCCCTCCTTTCCCTCCGCTTTGCGTATCCCTCCTCTGCAACCTTTGCCACCCGGCCTCGCTTACCTGTTCCCTTCCCCCTCCGTATGCGTGCCCTTCTGTCCCATCCTTCTTCCCCCTCCCTTAATCCACTCCCATTCTCTGTTTCCTCTACTCCCCCCTGGCTCTCCCCTCACCTCTCCTTTTGCTCCTCTGTCTTCCCTATCTGCCCGAAATCTAATACCCCTTCCTGTGTCTTACGCTCCCATTTCTCGGCTCATCTTCCTACTCATTCTGGTAGCGTACACGTTTATACTGATGGCTCCAAGTCTTCTACTGGCTCGGACTGTGCTGTCCTGTTTCCTGACACTTATTTCCAATACCGCCTCCCTCTTGAGGCCAGCGTTCTTACTACTGAGCTGTTCGCGATTCTTTTTGCCCTCCGCCGCATATTCCGCCTCACCGCTTCTTCTTATACTATTTTTACCGACTCTCGATCGTCCCTCTCCCTTTTATCTTCCTTTTCCTCTTCACACCCTCTTGTCCGCGACATCCAGGACTGGTTATTCCGCCTTTCTGTCCGTCACAAAACAGTTAGTTTTTGCTGGGTACCTAGTCATGTTGGAAACACTGTTGACTCTTTGGCACATGACGCCCTCACCCTTCCTACCTTTTGCACTTCCTCCCTTCCTGTTTCTGATTACTTCCCAGTTTTCCGGACTTTCCTTTATACCCGCTGGCAATCTTTCTGGTCCACCCTTACCTCTAATAAACTTCGCGCTGTCAAGCCCTCTGTTTCCCCTTGGTCCCACCCATCTCATCCTACTAGACGCTGGGAGACTGCCCTGGCCCGCTTACGAATTGGCCACACCAGACTCACCCATTCCTACCTGATGTCCCGTTCCCCTCCCCCAGTCTGCCCATCTTGTGGCGTCCTTTCCTCCCTTCCTCATCTCCTCCTTTCATGTCCCGCCTTCGCAGCCCCTCGTCTTGCAGCCTTCCCTCACCTTTCCTCCCTGTCCCGTGCCCCCCGTCTTGCCGACATCCTCGCTGAGTCCCCTTCCTTTTTCCTCCCTGCCCTTATATCCTTTCTTCGTACCGCTAACGTCCTACATCTAATCTAACCCCTACCCCCCACCTAGCCCTACTACCCCAATAGTGCCATATGGCCTTTGTTGCCTGGCACATTTCCCCCCCCCCACATTACAATTACAATTACTCCAGCTTACTGGCTCTGTCTCCATGACTCTGACTGTCTTTGGCATTGGCCCCTTTATATATACATATATATATATATATATATATATATATATATATATATATATATATATATATATATATATATATATATATATATATATATATGTCTGGCGAAGGAAGCTTCTTGGCCAACCAGCATAGTGATTGCACCATATGACATCAAACAACTAGTGATTGCACTATGACAGGCACTATAACTTGGTTTAATCCTACCAGGCTTTGTAACAATATATTCAGCAACTCCCCTGATGGCATGTCTTATCCCAAGTGACAAGCAACGGGAAAAAATGGCGATGAAGGAAAAGTGTTTTTTTCTCTTGTAATGCCAGAAAAATCAAGTAATGCCTTATTACTAAGTCTCATTTAATTACCATAGAAACATATATGAATGTATGAACTTATATATGTCATAGCTATCCCTTTTTAATGGAAACATTAGCTGGCTCTATAGATATAGATATAGACTATCAAAAGGTACATTAACTATCCATCTCTAGGTGTGTAGATTGACAGAATGGTTGGAGGATGTGTAGCTCACCCTTGCTATAGCTCAAATACCAAACAAATTGGACTAGTATATTTAGAATTGGCATTAGTTTTTGCTACATTACTATAAATGAAAAAAAGATTTTCGAAATGTGTGTATACCATGCAAATGATAACAGGTACAATACAATACAATATGAAAGTAATTTAAAATTTATTCCCCTAAATTTGTACATACAGTATTTATTAATAGTATTGCTAAAATAAGTTTGAAATATAAGGATTAGGTATATTCTAGACAAAAATTCTGTCCTCACTCAGTGTTTGATACAATTTTAACTATAATAGCTACATAATTCAAAATGTAACAATACAAGATTAAAGCTAAAAGAGAAAAATAAAAGAAAAAATAATAGGATACACTAATTCTAAAAAGAGATAATAGAAACTCAAAATGTATTGCACATGTCAGCATTATTGTAAATATTCAAACCATCTAATTGATGGTTTTCACATTTCACCAATTCATCATACCACCAAAGAGCAGTGACATCAATCAAATTAATTTTTAAAATGGAAAAAATAATCAATGCCCACAATTTCATATTCATGTAGTCTTTGAAAATACAGTAACATTGACTAGGAGCTGTGCTTTAATATATTAGCTTTAGTTAAATCAAGATTTACAGTTTTGTTTGAATAGATTCATAGTAAAGATGATATGGTGGCGGTTTGAACGAGTTGAATAAAGGTTAATCATAAGTGAAATGCAACTTGCCTTACAGTGAAGGATTTCTTTTTATATGTTTGTAATCCCTTTCCTCACGTGTCTTTTTATGAAGTCTCAAGCAGTAGGGTTTATCATCTCCTTTCCCTGAGAAAATGGCAAGAAGAATCTAGCATTAAAAGATTTTTTCAAAATTAATGCTGCATTAATTATAAAAAATCATTGGTTTTGACTGGAACAAATACATCACGACTAAGATTCTTATGCAAATATATACACATAATTTGACATAAAGGTAGAAAATAATAAGAATCCATAATACTGAAAAAATATTGTTTGGCAATAACTCATAGCCATATGATTGCCCATGTAGTTTAAAGGTCACAATAAGTGGAGATTATTTTTTCATGCTAAAATTAGCCCTACATGTAAAGTGCAAGGCAATACATACCTGTCATAAAATGTCATAATGTTTTCTTGATTACATGGACTGGTTTCTGTATTTGATTCAACAAATAGCAATTAATTGATTTGCTTCACTTTCTTTTCTTACTGATTTCTTATTGTTATTTTTCTACAAACCATTTGTGAAATAAAAGGTTCTTAAGAATATGTAACACATGTCACATTAATACACACAATCACTTTTCTTATATTCAAACACCTTTCCATCCAATCCCTTTATCTTTATCTCCTTGCATATTGTTAACTATAAGAGACAATGGCAAATATAGTGATACATAACCAGTGATATAAAAAAGGAATTCAAATCATCTGAGTTAATATATGAAGTATTATGAGCAAACCACACTCACAAATTGGTTGTCATTTACCTTGGTAACCCAATATGAAATGCCCGGTTATTATATTTGTAAACGTGGATACAAAGGCATCTGTATGTATTAGTAACCTTGAATTAAAAAGAAAAATAAATAAATTAATAATAATAATAACAATGATAATAAATCAATTAATTAGAAAATCAATAAAAAAGGCCAACCTAGTTTCATATTACAGGAAAACTACTCTTTATCACGAGTGCAGAAAATTTTTATAATCAAGTTAAAAAAGGTGAACAAAGTTATATTAACTAGAAGGCAGGTAGGACGGACAGTGACAAAATATGGCTACTCTCATTATGTCAAACAAGCTCAGTTTAGGAATATGTAATCCATGAAGAATGTTTGTCAAGGCCATGAGCCATGACCACAGCTGCATCCTGGCAGCCATTATGCCAATTGGCAATTATGAGCAATAGGTTTAAATATCACTGAATGATAATACAAAATACAAAAATCTGAACAAAACAGATATTGAGGAAAAATCATAATGCAAAATATGTATAATGCACATACACATAAAATTCTTACATACTGCTTATACATTTTGTAAATACTTCCTTACACTGCATTTTACTCGATAATTAATTTCACATGTCATTATCCAATAAAAACACGAATTATCAACAATATAAAATTTATATATTCTTAAACTTAGTGATGTAACAATACAATTGATGATTTTCTGCAGCATCTGTCTGCAACTTAATTTTCTTGTGAAAAGTAATCAATAAAGAAAACCTTATATAATTTCAATATATACAGTAAAACTTTGGTGAGAACAAAGTGCTGCGGCTTTTGTCATGCATCAAAATTCTGACTAACCATGACACTTTTACTTTGGGTGGTTTTTAGCACGATCAAATAACAATAAACATTATTTCCTCATACAAGAGTAATGTTGATAATGTACAATATCAAGTATCACTACAAGCAAGGATCAATGCTTCCATATGCTCTTTTACCAAGGTTTTACTCTGTTATACCTTCTTTCTGATTTTTTTTTCAATCAAAACTAATAAGGTTTACCTGAACAACTTCCTTCCTATTTGGTTTCTTTTTAATTTTTTACAAAGCCAAACAAACAGGTGACAAATAATTAGAAATATTTACCTTAACAAAATATCATGTAACATACACATGACCATAAGAAAAATGTAAAGTGCATTACAACAATATAGTTTATGCTTAAGATTAAATTACGTTTATTGAGCTTTTTCTTTTACCACCCTGTGAACAGTATCCAATGCGAGACAATTGTTATCATTCTCATATCTTGGTGTAACATTCCCTCCCTGGATTAGTGTTGCTGAAGGCTGCATACACTCAAAGGGTTTGTATTTTTATGTATGAAAATGTTCAAATTGCAGAATTTGACTTTTCAGCAATCTTTTTTTATATTCAACTTTGATTTTCAGTTTTAATCAAATAGTATGTTTTTGTAGATGTAGAAGTACAAGAAATACTGTCTAAAATGCCACACTGCACAAAATATCAAGACAAAAATTAGTTCAAAATCATCTTCCTATTTAATGGATACTGGCACATGAGTAAAGGTTAGTTGACAGTCAAATCTTGATGGCTCCTTAAAACACATTTACATACCATTTACAATCAGCAACTTACAATTTGAATTTCAAACAGCTCCTATGGCAAAAACGAAGCAAACCATTTCAAACATAGGTTATAGCTTGTAAACAACACTTATGTGCTTGCCAACTAGGTGCCAAAAACTATACAATGAAACTCCTGAGTAGCAGATCTAAATATTAAGAAGAGTTGCATCTTTTTGCTTTTCCTACATTTTTATATTTATTCCACTGTATGTAATGTATGGGTGAGGGAGAGGAGTGTATGAGAGAAAAAGCATCCCTTTCAAGGTGCTAAGGATAGACTGATCAATAACAATACGAATACAAGTCATCTGAAGTTGTCTCGACACCTGATGTACTTAGTATGATAACACGGGTGGATAAGCCTCATCCGTTCTTTCATACATCAAAGTGAGGAGAAAATCAATGGGCTTACTAAATTGTTACTTATTACAGGGCATAAAAAGTGACTCAGCAGTGAACAACCACACAATACATAGTGAAATATCTCCACTTGTCTTCTATTTCAGATTTTGAGTGACAATACATCCCAAGAAATCAAGGCCTTCCATATTTATATACTAAATTTCTGCATTCAGACCAATACTTAGAAACTGAGTATTATGGCATTAATCCACTAACACGTGGTCAATATTTGCTGAATACAAAACAATATTGACAAAAATTATGTACCTATAGGGATGAGATTAATGGTGCCACCAGGAAATAAAAAGGGATGATAGTGAATTGGTAAATTTGAAAATATGAAGACAAATGGCACGCTCAATAAAATAAATGCATAGTAACATGTAACTTGTTTTTCCAACGGCTTACTTTCTACGTCACCACTGAGAACCTAATCCCACATCTTCTTTAGTTTACCTGTTGGAACTCTACCTATGTTAACATATAAATGAAAAGGAATTACTATTTGAGGCCGTCTTACAAATTCAGTAAATTAAAAATTGAGAACACGAGAAATTTCAAGGTTACTCGCACATTACACAATGAAAATGAAAATGGTTATCATGTCACTCTAGCAACACTGTCTCTCACCCACTCACTGGGCAGAGAACACTAAACACACTTTGTGGAGAACATACACAAACTCAGTCTTAAGTGTATCTATCAATGATGATTGATAAGCTTGTTTTTGTGGCCTTGCTATGCCTTGGTTGTGATTTCACTGGCTAGCCAGAAAGCTTAATTAGTTAATAAGCATACAAATGCTTACCAACAATCTCTGCTGCCAGTGTAACTACAAATGACAGTACCATTGACAGAAATTATACCCAACACAATAGTTAAGATGACTAATATGATCTATACTGCTTCCTAACAGACAATAGGGATTTCTGAAGGACAGTACTGATGCCTCCTGACCAGGCTCTCGGACCTTTTCAACTACTACTTCACCCAAGATTCAGTCCTTTATCTATGTATATATATATATATATATATATATATATATATATATATATATATATATATATATATATATATATATAATATATATATATATATATATATATATATATATATATATATATATATATATATATATATATATATATATATATATATACATACATACATATACATATATATATATATATATATATATATATATATATATATATATATATATATATATATATATATACAAACATATACATATATATATATATATATATATATATATATATATATATATATATATATATATATATATATATATATATATATATATGTATATATATGTATGTATATATATATATATATATATATATATATATATATATATATATATATATATATATACATATAATATATATTCTTTAGAGTTAGTTAATGCAGACAGGTCATATGGCCCTATGTTAATCTAAAAGGTAGACAGTACAGCAGAGATGATGGCAAGGCAAATTATGGGGAGGGAAAGAGCAGTTAGTTATAGTCAAAGGATTAGATCAAATGAAGGATGTCTATTTCTTGTAGGAAGGAAATTATGTTGTCTAAGTGGAAATGCAATTCGGTAAGAATATCATTAAGTTGGGGAGGTTGAGATAGAAAAGTTAAGAGAGGGAAAGCTGTAGCTCATGCAGCAGTGTAACAAGGACAGAAAAGCAGAATGTGTGGTAGAGAGAGGAGGGTATTACAAGTCATACAAAGGGTCGGTGAAGAGTGCGTTATAAGATAAAAGTGAGTGATGACATGGCTAAATATCTAGTTTAATCAAATTAGTACTCAGGAGTTTTCAGTGTAATTTCAAACATTTAATTTATCATTACTGTATAAACACAATTTTAACTAAACAAGTAATACAGGCACTCTAAGGGAAAAGAAAGGTTCTAATATAAACTGCTTTTAGTTACATATATAACTGCAGAAAAAGTGTTCTTTAATGGGAAGAAATTCTGAGCAACTACCATTTGTAACTAGACAAAAATTGAGATAATAATTAGTTGAGTTTGAATTCCTACTGGTTTATTTATGCAGGGAAGACTAGGCATTTTAATACTCCTAATTCAAACAGTTAAAACTAGATAGACTATGATGACGACCAGTAATAGTAACTAATAAAGTACTAAATATTTCACCTTTTTCCTTTACACAATGCTAAAACACTAATTTTATCTTTCATATTCAACAGGATATTTCTAAGCATTATCTGAAAATACATGGACAATAGATGTGAATATATTAATGCAAAATACTATTAGTTGGCAAGTAAATCATTTCAAACATAAAAATAAGCATGCTAAAAATCATGGTGAGTTATACATTATCATTATGTATAAATAAATCACCTGCCAAACAAAATATGCAGTGGCTCAAAGTTCAGAATATACATCTAAAGCATAGCATTAAGACTTCAAACTTCAAATGTTATTGGTTTTATGGAAATATCTCCATAGTTCTAGTTTGGTAAATGTTACACATACACAATGTATAAGTGAAACACTCCAGAAAATTTCAGCACCCAATCACAGACTGACTTCAAAGTAAATTTACAAGATCTCATAATCATCTTAGTGCAAAGGACATCTCAGCAATGTGTTCATCTGTCATCAGTAGACTCATCACCATCAAATAATAGGGACAATATAAAAACAAATCTGGCACATCATTTAAAGGCTCCCATTCCAAGCACCACTTGTGTATTAAACCTTATAAATATTGGAATAGACCTTCCATTTATTACATAGTGTCTGCAATAACATTATACCTTTCAGAGGGAGGAGGAAAGAGAAAAAATATAAAAAGTTTTATTTTTATGAGACATGTCTGCAACAACATATGAAAACAATACTAAGAGGTGGAGCCCCTTGCCATCTTCACTCAGGGAAGTATAGTTAAAACCTTGATTTGGTGAACTTTATACAGGTAGGCCTTAAATCTTTCCAAAGCAAATGGAAAGCCCAAACTTTTTGATGCAAATCATTTAAAAGACGTGAATTTCTATTAAAATCTGATCTCTTCATTTGAAGCTTGTCACATAAAATGATCACTAATGCCTAAATCTTATGTGATTTGTCAACAATATTTTGGGTACACTACAACCACTTTAAACCCTCTGTACAATTACATTCATACCATTGCTTAACAACAGAGGCACTTGTATTGCCCAATATGTTATTCTCAAGAATTCATATGTACTTAAGACAAAAATGTGTACATATACAAAAAATTAGATCTTGTGGGCCCCCTACACTTGATGAAAAATACATTCTGTAACATTTGCAAGTACTTCACTGAGTATCCAACTAAATACGGTAACATTGAAGTATCAAAATTGAAATATTGACAAGAAAACCAAGACAGAGACAGGACATTCATCACATCTTTTGAATTGGGTTTCTCATAACCAGGTCAACAAGGGTAAAAAAAAAAATGGAGAGAGAGAGAGAGAGAGAGAGAGAGAGAGAGAGAGAGAGAGAGAGAGAGAGAGAGAGAGAGAGAGAGAGAGAGAGAGAGAGAGAGAGAGAGAGAGAGAGAGAGAGAGAGAGAGAGAGAGAGAGAGAGAGAGAGAGAGAGAGAGAGAGAGAGAGAGAGAGAGAGAGGAAAGGGGGGGTGAGTAATTTTCCACAACACAATAAGACCATTTCAAGATATACTGTTTCCTACACTACACTAGCTCAACTTTTGGAATTTTGTTCTGTTTCTTTGAAGGTGTAGTGCAGTCAAGCCTTGAATGAGTACTAAGTGAAGTGAACTGCTATGTTAATCAAGAGGTGACCATGAACATAAGCAAACCTACCACATGCTTATTTACATGATCAACTTTGTCAAGGTTTCATTTCTTTCATCCTCACACGCAATGATCTAGTATTCCTAAGAATCTTCAATTCAACACTCTATATAATAAATAAATAATCTTCTTAAAATCATAATCACACTATATAACAATGGCACTAAAAATAGTCATCTTTCTAAATATTTATATACTAAATTGAGTGTTATGATACAATAAATTTTATGAGGCAATTATGTTTTACTTACTACAACTTCATCAGAACAATATACTGATAATGTGATCTTTCTCATGTCACTCAGTACTCTTAAACATTTCATGAACTTTGCACCCCAAAATGCCATCCATCAAAAAACTGGATGCATCATATTCATTGGCAACTCACACTCCCTAATGGCTTAGTGGAACATCCTATATTACACCGCTCACTTTGTATGATCAATAGTTCTGGATGTTGGACTAAGGACTGCATTAACATTTGCCATTATTCAGCCTGGGGCGTGTGCATGCCTTGAAACATGACTGGGGTACTGTGTCCAGCTAATAAGGGTCACTTTGAAAGACTACCATGAGAACTTACACAAGCTTTCACAGTGCCCACGCTTTCTTAGGTGACTGGCAATGTATGTTATCAATTATCCATTACATAAAACTATTCTTTTGATATATTCTTTTTTTGACATTTCCTCTATCAGAAAAGATCACAGATTATTATAAGCCATAATTTCCTCTTGCATTCTAGCACAAATTGCTTTAATGTCAAAAGAAAAGGCATATTTGTATCCCAGTCAGAGGTGAATTCTGAGTTATACAAGTAAATGCTGCACTGCCTGGGCTCTTGTTATCATCCATCTCTTGCATGTGAAGGTCTGTCCAGATGGAACTCCAGGACTTAAAATACTGAGAAAAGAAAATATTCACCTTAGGAGAAAGCCATTTGAAAGTCTGAAAATGTAGTAAATAAATATGCAATATGAATTAAAAAAAAAAAGCAACTAAGAAAAATGAGCCACACATAATCCGCTAAGTTTTTAATGCACCAATTTCATAGAAAAATGCATTCAAGAGATACCAACAAATCAGCACAAATTACAGATTTAAAAAGTACCACATTATTTAAGGAATAGTTATGTGGTGACTTACTCAACTATCCACTATTTGATGACTACCTTCATGACACTTCCTTCTTCTCGATTACAATCTCACTTCTTCACTTAGTAATATGGCTACTCCTTTGCTTGCTCTCCCTCTGTTCACACCTGACATCCTTCCACTTACTTAGAACATAAAAATTAATGTAATCAAAAGAAATTTTTATCAATACTTACCATCAATTAGTAACATTATGTGCTATGCCACCATCAGCAGTTGTAGGAGTCATACGTATACATCACTCGCCCATTATTGGCCATCTTGTCCAGGATGCCGGACACAAACTCTGCTACATCCATAGGGTCAGCCTTGGAACGCATCACAAAATCATGCTCAAGAAGTTGCTTGTACTTTGGCCGAGAACTCTCGTCCTTGATGAGGCTGGTGAGGGAAAAAGCATTTTCTGTTCAACCTTTAAGGCATCTTTTACCCACTCAACTTAAACATTTATTTTTCTTATCTATTTTCTCAGACTTTAATTCATACTCATTTAACTGCAATTGGTGTCTATATTCTGTTCTATCAGAGATACTCTGACTAAAAAGAGTTTCAATTAAGCTATTCTAAATATTCATTTGGATGTTAAAACTGATATACTTACCACGTGTTGACAAAAGATACAAACTCTTCTGAAAACGTATTACCGTTCTCATTGGGGGAGAGACGGGGAGGCTCACCCTGCACCACCTGGGTCAGCTGCTCAAACACTGAGTTCCATTTGGGATATGGGAAGCTGCCAGTAGCTAGCTCCATCAGAGTGATGCCCAATGACCACACGTCAGACCGTACATCATACCCTCGGGCACGGGCGGGATCTATGCGCTCAGGCTATAACAATTTGAGTTTGTATTAGTCTTTTCTTACACTCAAGTAAACACATTACACAATAAAATGGATTAAATGTTCTTCTATCAAATCAGCACAATCATCTTTGAAGGACTGATATTTTTTCTCAGTATCTCTTGTTAAATATGAATACATGCAAAACACTGAAAACTTCTTGATTTCTAAGATAATTGGAAAACTCAAATAAACTAAAAATTCTAAAATCACTTTCCTTATATCAATTTGAGTGTTTCTGTAACTTTTAGCTAGTTGATCATAGTTGCTTGTCACTATTACAACCAATAAATATAAATTTTTTAAAACTATATATATTGCCTAATAAATACTGCGACCATAATACTGACTGCCATGTAGGGTCGACAACCAGCATCTCGGGTCTTGGCAATGGAATCCACCAACTGGCCAGAGATGCCAAAGTCACACAGCTTAATGTTGCCTCGCTTGTCCAGTAAAATGTTTGAAGGTTTCACATCTCGATGAATTATTTTCAGCTTCTCCTTAAGGTAATTTAATGCTGTGAGCGTCTGAAATTTATCAACACAATTCTTGTAGCTAATATAACTGTGAACAATTAATGAAACTAGTATTAACGAGGGCACCAGTAATTCTTATTCTAACAATTAATATATGTAAATCTCAATGCTTATACCAACACACATGTATTTTGAGATGAATCCTACAGTTCCCATTAAAACACAATTATAAATAAACACAAGCACCCCCCTCCCTTAACATTGCAAACCAAGCATCTACTCACAGCCACAGTGATTTTCCCCAACATGTTTTCTGGAAGTCTCTCATGCATCCGTTCATATATAAACTTGTAGAATTTGTCCAAGGAGGTGTCCATGAGCTCCATGCATATCCAACAATCACCCTGAGGAAAAGTTACACATCCACTAGAAAAAAAGCTCACGTTACAAGACAACAAATCACTAACTATATACAACAGATAAATTACCATTGAATGTAGCTTTATAAATGAACTGCAGCTTCATCTCAAGGGATTATGATTTCCCTTAGATAGCAGCAAAATCAGAAGAGTCATGAGACCCAAATATTGTGTCTAATTAGGATCATGCAGTATTGTTTGTTGGCAAGTGGTCATTTCTTACCTCTTTAAATATGGCACCATAAAATTGTACAATACAGGGGCAGTCATTGCTCCGCATCACCACCTCCAGATCCATCAGCAGCTGCTTCTGTTCTCTTTCGTCAACAGTTGAGCGTATTCGCTGTGGCATAAAATGTGTACGTATTAAAGAATATAAAAAGCTTACGGCATCATCACCTCTTAACATATTTTTTGCTTGATAATATACCTGAGATAAATACTGTAATGTTTATGTTTTATATCACATAATTTAGGGTAGCTCACCAAAAATTAACTTCCCAATCCTGCTCCCTTCCTAAGAATGGATGATGAAATATGAAAAATAACATCATGGGCAAAATCCTTAAAATTGTTACATATCCCCATAGTTTAAGAGAATTCAAAGTCACCTTAACAGCCATGATAGTATTGCTCTTCCGGTGGACCATTTTGTTCACGGTACCGAAACCACCACGGCCAATCTCACCAAGGTCACGCAGGTCATCCGCGGTGAATTCAACTTGCTGGAACATTAAATTATCTTAATAAATGCACACTACAATGATAAATAATGTACGAGGAAAATAACTGCTTGCCAACCTGTCTTCAGCAAGTGTTTTTTCCCAACGGATCATTCAAGAATGACTTTTGAGACTAAACATCAAGGAGAAGTACCTTAACTCACCAATTCAGGAGATATTTTGAGCTTGCCTGAGGACTGGATGCTTTGGTACATTCCCCGCGTAATTCTGTCCCTGTAATGAATGTGCAAAATATTTAACAAAATGTAACAGCTTTGGTAGAATATCATGAAGATAACATAAATACTCTATCCTATTCTTGTATCCATTTCATTCTATCCAGATAACCTGACCATCTCAGTAAGCTGCATCTACCCACTTCTACCACCTCACAATATATGGATTCCTCCTTAAATGTAACTAATAATTATACTAAACTTGTATAAAATTCTGCCATAAAAATAAATCTATAAATAATTTCCTCCCTTTTATGGTCAAATACAAATAAGAGGATTCACACATGGTAAATTGGGAGGAGTGGATATTGCAGCAGTGACTGAGTTTGAGGTGTGTAAATGTAAGATCCCTCATAACAAACAGCTCTTCCTTCCATGACTTACCTTGATGCAGTAGAAACTGGGGCGATGCTCTCTGAACTTGGGAAGAGAAAAAAGCAAAACAATGCAGCTGTAGAACTAAATTTCAAGTTTGTCAATGTAAGATGAACACTACAGCATAACACATCATAAAACTCCACCCAGAAGTATATATTATAAGTAATATTAGTAAAGTTCAATATGATAAAGGAACACCATGCAATTTAACAATGGGCAGGGAGTTTGGTTTTATAGAAGCGTATATGTACTGTACTGTCAACTCTTGGCCATCTAAATAGTTATATTCCTGAACTTGTCATACACAATTCAATTTGTGTTCTGCAAAGTTAAGTTTTAAAGAGAAAACGCTTATAAACAACATATCTAATGTAAAAAATTAAAAATTCTTGAATTCCTGTAAGGCAATTTGAAATTGCAAATTTGTATCACAGGGGAATTTTTTTCGTTACACACACACACACACATATATATATATATATATATATATATATATATATATATATATATATATATATATATATATATATATATATATATACAGCAGTCTTGCAAGTGATTCATTAGTTCCATGCTAAACCCAAAATACTGCTGGCTTGAGTTCTTCATAGTCCCTTTCATTTATTGAATATTGACCCCACATCAACACTATCTTTATACATGTGCACAAAAAAAGGTGTTCATGGAATGGTTGAAATTGTTCTCCAAATTGATCAATGACGTGGAGAAGTTGATGTTAATAAAATAGTAGTTTGCAAGAAGTGGACGTGTCCTTGTCCTCACCCTCTATCAGTACCTCTTTCATGCCTCCATCCAATCCCTCCATCTTACAACTGGCCTTCCTCTTCTAGGACTCTCAATTTCTGAATAGCCATATTAAGGAGTATTTTATGTGAGGTTTAAACAAAACATAGCATAAAGAACATTCTATATAGTAATGATACTGAGCCATTGCAAAAGATAATTTCTAAACCCTCTTATATCATTAATATCAAAAGGTAACTTTGAGTGGCCTTAAGTTAGACAGTTGTAAGTCATGGAGAGACACAAACACACACACAAAAAAAAAAAATAATAATAATAATAATAAATAAATAAATAAATAAAATAAATTAAAATTAGAAAATAATAAAAGTAAATAAAAAATAAAACAATATGACAGACACACACAAAATATAACATATTTACAGGATACACTGCAAAATCTTTTCAGAAAAGTTTCACAGCATAATAATGTGAGATGATCATGGCAAACCTGCAAATACTTTGTTAGTATTTCAAGCCACACTGCAAGATACACTGTTAATACAAACTACACGTGTGAACAGCAGCCTCAACTTTCATCTAGGAATCCTTTAACAAGGCAGAGCTATAATAAGAAGTAGGAGTTTAAGGCATCACCCAGGAAATATCACTAGTGACACACCAGTTAGTACAGTTTAAACCACACACTAGAGGCTACAATATTACAAAAAGAAAATAATGAAATTTGCACTCTTTTCATTATGGTATTCCACCACTCTTTTCTTCACCTCTTGTGGCTGCGGTCCCTGAGAGATTCATGGCGGTGGTGTTGGCCATGGTGGTGTGGAGGTGGAAGATGCAGCACCAAGTGCTTTTTTTTTTGTTCACGCACATTCAGTGAAATTCTCATTGGAGGAGGAGGTGGTGAGGGTGAGGATGTGTGGGTGGGTCTAGTTTTAACAGGAAGAGGTGGGCCACTAAGGGCACCCACATCAGTGTCTGCTGCTTGGCCTGCCATCGTAACACGGGCTGCCCGTATGCCACCCGGGGACGATTTGCTACGTCCTTCCCTCTTGCTGCTGGCATTGCTGATAGTGATTCTAGGTGGTACTGGAGGAGGTGATGCTCTTGGATGCCTTGAAACATTAGCAAAACTTTGGAATTATAGTGTCTGAAGTAATGGTGAGGTTTAACCATTTTTATCCTTCATTACATTTGCTCCTTTTATAACATCAAAGAAAATTATTGAGAAAAAAGTGATCAAGAGCCCCTGCATTCACGAACTTCAACTATATGCGAGTTGTTGAAATAAATAAATGTTTTCTAGGAAAATACGAAGAAGCCCAAGTTCTTCACTAAAGAACACACTTATGTAGTTCTTCCGCCCGCCCGCCCAGTGGCTTGGCTGCTGCTCTCAGTTGGCACCATATCAAAGGCAATACTACACAGGAAATGATCCCTTAAGCAAATGACTTTCCTGAGGCAAGCATAATTTCTGTCAAGACGAGTCCTAAAGATCAAAATGCAGATGATACACACATGCTGGTGACGATTGATTAACTAATTACTTTAGTAAAATACAAGATTTCATACTTGAAGGAGAAGACCAACCTTCTTCATAAAAACAAGTATTTCATGTCCCTTGAGAGGCACTTTTCTCCCAGCATCAAAAAGAGACAGAACTTTTGCCTTCCCTCCGACACCAAGACAGTTATCAGTTCCCACAAACTCGGACACTTAATCAGCAATCCCCACAAAGTTAGAAGGACCAAGCAGTTATTACAATAAAGCTACACTTCCTTGGACATCAATTAACTACATATCAAAAATATAAGACCTGAATCTACCAAAACTACACCAGGGCAGCAAAAAGATTCCCTTACAAATACTATACACATCATTATGGACCAATTTGAATTCATACTTTTGCTCACCAAGATGACTCGTTAATTGGCCATACATGCACAAGTGGCAGCTGGCAGCTATGTGACATCGTAGTACATTACAGATTTTAAAATGTAAACAATGTTAAATCCAAACTTGCACTAGATAAAAGCTTTACCAATTCAATTTTTATATACACTAAACAGAAGTTTACATATATCGATTATTCTTGTATATAATCAGTTGTAATTCCACTTTTTCTTCAATAGTTATTATATTAGCATTAATTTCTCTAACAAATGATTGCTGAAGGAGTTTAGGTTTTGTGTGGATAATGTTGAGATGAGCCAAAACGATCTCCATCAAGCCCAGTAAACATCCACAACACAAGAATAACTAAAAGATCTATTGACAGTAGTTAGGTCAACAACTCAATAAATGATTCTACTATATGTAGTACTTATATGATTCAAATGTCAGGTCATTGTAGAATAAAGAAGTGATGAAGGAATGTTGACTGTTAAGAAGGAAAATAGGAGAAGGTCTACTTTGTCTAGAGCTTTCTTGATTCTATTAATAACAGGAACATTTGGCCACATTCCACTGAAAAGCAACACTTGTAATATTGTATCATTAAGTAAAAATGTGCTCCCTTTAGTTGTATGGTTAAATCTGAACATAATTGTATTCAAAATAGACATGTTATAAGATTCTTCCCTGCACGAAACCACACCTTGACGGTCTGTGAAAATTTTTAAATTTTCCAACCAACTAATTCAATACTAATTTTGATACAACACTGCACACTAAACAATCTCACTTTGATGATGAAATTGGGAAAAAAAAGATAATAGTAATAATAATTATAATTATCATAATAAAAGTAATATTAATAATAATAGATAAAGCAAAAGTTAACGTATATGCTGCCAAATAATACCATTAGTTTATTAAGTACTACATAACTGAAATAACACTTTCTTCCATAGAAAAATTAAAAACACTTAATATTCCTAATCACTTTCAGTAATTTAAGGTTAAACTGTTCACAGCACTAATGCATTTTGTTGACCTAGTGAATGAGCCACTACAATGTGCTTACATTTGAGTGGTGGGGTAGCCTGAGGCAGGGAAATCAAGGTTGTTGGGTGGACGGTCATTGTTGGGTCTTGGCTGACCAGGGAAGGCCAGTCGCAGGTTGCTCCGGCGCCCTAAAACAACACAAAAGTTTAAACTAAATTTTATATTTCTATGTTTTTTTTAGGTAAAACACAGTGTCACTAACAGACAATGATTTCTTTCCTAAATTGGAGTCTCCTCTTACTTCACAAAAGCCTCCTTGCTGGATACTATAAAAAAAAATGTTTTGATCAACAAAGCTAGCTAGCTAGAGATAGTCATCATTATCTCCCATGATTGGTGACTTAATTCAAATAATGAAGGAAATTAACATCGTATGAGAGGTAGTGCTAAAACATGACACAGACTCAGGCTTGTAAATATCACCAAAACTATTTTTTTCGTAGCCACACGCCAGTTTTTGTGACCATGAATGCATTGCACATTCATCAATAGGGAATTGTTAGGTTATGTTAGTGATTCTGGCACCTTGTTCTTAGCTTAAATCATTGTATTTCGTTTTCCCCACCTAAGAACCCAGCATTCCCACAGGTTTGTTGGGGGTGATGAGAATATCTTACAAGATATGCATTTGCGACGAAAATTAATGTCAAAATCATTCAAAATGGATCAAAATCCATATGAAAAGTGTGTTATTTATATCCAGGTGCATTTTGGTGAAGATGTAAAATTTTACCAATACGTTTTGTCTCAAACTCGTTGTCCATTACGTTGCAATACGTTTTGTCTCAAACTCGTTGTCCATTACGCTGAACTTGTTTCTCTCATGTAGCTGCAAGTTAATATCGAACGTGTGGGTAAAGTAGGGACCAGGGGTAAAATGGAGATAAGGTTAGCTTGTAGGATAAAAAGGAGATAAGATTAGCCTACTAATTTTGAGGCTAACTTAACCCCAACCTAACCTACCCACACCCTGTGGGACTGTAACCAGATATCTGACATATAAGTATCAAACTCGGGAGAAGACGCTTATGTTATCTCCATATTATCCGGGATCAACAATCATTAAAATGTTTACTAATGTGTTAAGGACAGTGAGTATAAGACATAATATTTGGGTCACCTCATATGGGAGCCCGTGCTTAAGATTTTTCATTGTGGAAATAGAATTCTAAGAAATTTACAATGATACATAAAGCACCATCAATATAACAGTATGTACTACAAGAAGTCATTACACTGCAGCAATAACAACCATACATATTCTGAGGTAGTTCAATTGACAATATTTGTATACATTTGCAGGTGTGTTTAGGCCCAATGAGCGCAAGGTGCATATGTAGATCTTATATATATTAGAAAAGATATTACGTTAAATATTTGTACACGACCGCCTTTAATCTTTCAATAAATCACTGTTAAAGTTGCTACATTCCTAAGGTATAGAAATACAAGCTAGCACTGCTAAATAAATACTCTGAATCCGCTATGACTTTTGAAAGGAACACTACAGGCCACAACAACCAAAACATTGCCAGTTAACCTACATTTTACGGCCTATGTTCAAGGGATTATGTTGCATTTATATAACAATTAATCACTTGTCATTGTCGCGTCTCTTAAAAGACCAATGTTTGTTGAAAAGGCGAAATAACTGACTGGTAATTGAAACATAAATTTGTACATGTACTATAGGTAGCACGGCCTTGAAAAGTTTGACCAAAATCGGCACTTATACTGCATGACAAATCCGTCCCATCACCAAGGCACCACTGCGACACGCCCACCGTCCTCACCACGGCACTCACGCCCATCCTTTTGCCTTCACAACGCCCTCCCGCTGCCCCAAACAAATCTTTACCTGACGTGGTCGCGGACATGTTGAGCGAGGGTGGCCTGTTGTTCTGACTCGCCTGCTGCTGCTGCTGCTGTTCTGCCATCACGCCCCACACACAACACACAACAAGGCTCTCTCACTTCCTGAAGCGTGTTCCCATTTCCACCGTCTTTCTGCACCAGAGCATCACCAATAACACTAACAATAAACAGGGCGGCAGGTCATCCTCCTCTTCCTCGGTTGTCAATAGCCAGTCACATGCGGCTGGCGGGAGAACGTCACCCGCCTCCTGATTGGTTGGAATCTCCTGCCAGCCTGCCTGTGATTGGTCACCTAACCTTATCCTGCCTTGGACTTGGACTTGCACTTTATACCTGCCTGCTATACAAATGTGCACCGGTATGCACTATATCGAAATATCGGTATTGCATGCTCGGTGTTACCAGTTTTACCGGTATCAGCAACTTTGTGGTATACCGGTATCGTTTGTTTGGAATTGGATTTTGGTATTATGGTGTTTCAGCACTGAATAATGTTAAGTATTATGGTTTTTCAGCACTGGATGCATTTTTTTATCAAATTTATACGATAATTTATAAAAAAAAAAATATGATGATTTTCTTAACAGTAGGCTTCCTAAGATACCGGTATTTTAACCAATACTAATTTGGTGAAGTACCGATATTATTAATACCGGTATTATGTTGATACCGCAGCTCAGTGAGTCCTGGCAGCGGTGCGTCCCGTCCCACCCTTCAACGTTACAAAACTTGCACCCCAAAACGGGCTGCTGATTGGTCGTGACGTCACGCATCTCCCCCGTTAAGACTGGGGGGATAAGCAGGAAGATAGACTCTGTATAAATAAACAAACTTCTTACAAGATATATACATTTCATCAATGGATTTTTTAAGAAATTGATGATATATATGAAAATATTTTGATAGGTTGTAAGATAATTTTGCATTTATAGCCGCTATCCACTCAAATTAGCTCCCGCCACAAGTCTTCAATAATATTTTCCTACCCTTTGATGGTAGCTCTATACATGGGCTTTATCTCCCTTATATGGAGAATATCTCCTATATATTGGGGATTCCATACACATACCTTTATCAAACATTAAACTGAGCGAGATTCGAATCTATGCCTTGCTGGATAACAGGCGGGGATGTTATCCATTGGCCCAAGGCTCTATTTGCTTTTTCCCCTATTCTGCCCACCACACTAATAATTCAGTTGTCCAGTATCTTGTCATTCTATTTCTTTTTTCACATCCCTATGACGAGCAATTTCAGGAGTATCAAGACACTCTAATGATTAAATTGTCCAACCATTTTTTACTATTTCTCTGAACACTTTTTAGGAGTGGAAGTTTTTATATTTTCTATTACTATTATACAGCTTATCTGACGTCCCTTACCTGTAAATATAAAGTGTCCATCATTCTAAATAGGGAAGATAAGCTTTCTTGGGGGTGACAGTGGCCTATAGTGGAAAAAAGTTTTGATCAATATTCTCCACACAATGTAAGGTTTTATGTTTTTTGGTCTAGTATCAATAATAAATCTTCCCTAATTTTCATAAATATCATACAATCCAAGGAGGATGTACTAAATATTACTTCTTCCGCACCCAGTGTAATAGAGGAAGTCTAGACAATATTACACTGGGTATTTTATGCAGCAATCACACTTCAAGAGGGAGCAAAAATAGAAGAGAGAGAGAGAGAGAGAGAGAGAGAGAGAGAGAGAGAGAGAGAGAGAGAGAGAGAGAGAGAGAGAGAGAGAGAGAGAGAGAGAGAGAGAGAGAGAGAATCTTAGTCATTCATATCTATCCATTAAATTTTGGCATGGGAGTTTCAAAGACAAAAGGCAATGTATGTGACTTAAGTCACATACATTGCCTTTTGTCTTTGAATTTTTTTTTTTTATTAGCTTCTCTTAACTAGTGCTAGGACTCGTTACAATGAATACTACATAGTACCTATATCTAATTAGATATACGTACTATGTAGTATTCATTGTAACGAGTCCTAGCACTAGTTAAGAGAAGCTAATAAAAAAAAAAAATTATAGGTTAAAAATATGCATTCTTAGAGTACATCAGTATGAAAATAAAAACGGGTAAAATCTAAAAATAATTTTAATACAAAATGACAAAATAAGTATATTATACTGTTCTTTCATTAACACAACCATTTTACTGTCCAAGCAACTGAGGTTCTTTAGTTGGTAATTAAATGACATAGGTGATATTAGAGATATCTGGTCCTATCCACAATCTTCAAAGTGGTTTTGCATTTATCATTTTTTCCATGTATAAAAAATGTTATTGAAATATTCTTATACATCTTTTGGTCCGTCACATACAACATTATCTTATGACTATTATTTTCTTTTTATTTGCATCTGCATCTAGGAACCAAATCACCAAATTTATTGTAACCCATACAAATTTATCATTAAAACTTCTTAAAGAAAATAAAACCAAATAGTGAACACTATTTATCTACTAAACGATCGATCTATCGGTTTATATCTACTTTATTTATATACAAATGCAGAGTTGTATCTCAGAAAAACTAATTAATTTTTTTGTAATCCAATTTGGCTGACTAGGAAAACTTTTTGAATGACATAGTAGTAAAATGATAATAGTATTGGTGATGAGGGTTACTGACTCTATGACAGCCCTGTACCAAACTAGTTGGTCCTGCATTCTGACCAATCAGATGCTTCCTTAGTCTAAACATCATTTAAGCTGATTACTTATCATCATTCAGTGTAGGTTATTCTATTCATATAATTTTTAAGTAGAATTTGGTAATTACATATTTGTTTACAAACAACAAACATCAAAAAACAAGTGCAAATAATGCCATTAGTGTATTAAGTACTACATGACTGAAATAACACTTTCTTCCATAGAAAGATAAAGATGCAACATTGAGTTGGTGACTTAAAAAATCAAGAAAGTCAGTTAGAGGAGGAGAGTTGATCAGACAAAAAGCTTTAGACTACATCCTGTTTAATAAAGCTATGTGGGTTGAACCCCCCCCCCAGACATGAGAATCATACTCCTTACATGGGCGTATAAGGCCTCTGTACAGAGCAAACAGCTGGGAGGGAGAGAAAAATGGATGCAGATGCCATAGGACACCTAACTTCTTGAGAGCTGATTTAGCAAGAGTAGAGATATGAAATTGCTAGTATAGATTTTTAGTAAAGGATAGAGTGTGTTTGATGAGGAGGAGAGGGGCAGTTGAGTGTCATTGAAGAAGAGGGGATAGTTATCTGGAAGGTTATGTCCAGTAGATAGTAGTAGAAATCGAGTTTTTAAAGCATTGAACAAAACCAGGTTTGCTCTACCCCAATCAGAAACTAGTGAAAGATCAGAAGTTAGGCATCTTATAGCATCTCGCCTTGAATCACTTGTTGGGTTGGGCATCTGTTGTACGACATTGAAAACTGCACAGTGGTGTCATCAGCAATGTGTGTATGTATATATGTGTGTGTGTATATATATATATATATATATATATATATATATATATATATATATATATATATATATATATATTCTTGTATTATACATACATGTACTGCAATCCAATCAAAAAATACTATATATACTTAGGTTAGGTTAAGCAAGTTTTGTGAATGAATTAGTGTCATACAATTTTTGTGTACAATAACCAAAACATTAATACTGATGAAATACTATGTGCTTATCTATCTATATCTGATATATTTTCATTAGAATTCTCCCCATGTAATGACCAAATTTGTCTCCATATATTCCTACCCTCTAATTCTCCCTTTTCTTTCACATACACATATACTGTTTTCCTATTAATATGACTGCATCTATCATACTAATATACAACATCTTTATCATCTCTCTTTCTGTGGCCACAACACCTTGGGATACTGTGTTGGATCTCCTCAACCAAGCCACATTTCATTCCTTCACCATCCATTCTTCTCATTTCTAAAGTAACAAATTTCAAACACTCAAACAATAAATAAATAAAACTATATATATACACATGGTAGGGGAACCTGGCTTGGTCACATATCAGCGACAAGGTTGGAAAAAAGACGGCCACCATATTCGGTTTGTTGTAAAATGCAACTAATAGGAAGTATGAGGCAAAGCTTACGTAGATGGAGAGCGAATATTAAATTCTCTCCAAATCTGATGTAAATTCCTTGTCTCAGCTAACCCCATTATAGGGGATATAAACCATGTGATCTTTTATTAATGATCCTTCATGTTTATTACTTTACGGTGTGACACAAACAATTTCAGATTCTTCCAAACCAGCAAGCAAACAGGCATGCACGCACATGTACGTGTACATACATACACATGCTCTTATGCCAAATATTAATATTAAATAAATAATATAAAAAAACTAACATTACATTGGATATTCATTAACTGCATTCACAAGGCAGGTAAGAAAAAGAAAAAGAAGAAAAAAAAAAAAAGTAAAATAAAGTGTTGATTCTCTAGCTGAAGAGTAGCAAACTTTGCATATGTTACAATCTTCAAGATTTTTGATTGCAATATCAACATAAGCCAACAAAACATCCATTGATGGAAATGTCCAATTTACTTCATTACTACAATACAAAAACATTAAAATGCAATTTTCATTATTATTCATATACAGCCTATGTTACTTATACAGTAACATTTAATATGAGAGTAATGAAAGACATTCATAGCATAACTTAATAAAAAACACCATAAAACTGTTTAAAACTAATGTTAAATATATCTGGATAAAAATAATACAAATCCAGTGTCAGGTTTCATCAGGTTGTCAAAATGCCAACGATATTTTAGTACACAGAATGCAGATCGTATAAAGCTAGCCTGAGTGAAAACTTGGTTTCCACAAGTTTGAGTTGCTATTTTGAACAAAGTTTGCTTAACCATATAGCATCCCACAGCCTGATTCTTAGTACTACATTGTTGAAGATCACTACTTATTGGTTCTACCAGTGGCATATACTGTCCATGTTAGGAAATGCATAAGGCTTGTTAACTCATCTCTATTTTGTAGCAATACTTGCTCTTAAACTACATACTGTTCATAATAGTGACGCCTCACCACCATCCATGTATGGCATGTGAACCATAAAATTGTAACACGACAGCTAAATACAGAACTGCGATAGCTTACATATTTTTTTAATGTTAATATAAAATTTGCATGGAAGAATACAGTTCCTACTGTATATTTGAAGAATGAAAAAATATTTATTTCTCATTCTTTAAAATTTTAAGTAATTATACAGTTAAGTATACTAAAATGTATTAACAAATCTTATTTTCTAAAACTAAAAAACAATTTCCTAAATTTCTTGGTAATCATTTGCAGAACAATGTTTGTATCACTAAATGCTAGAAAATACTTCTAATGTGGATAAATAAATGAATAAGTGAGGTATCTACATCACTCTGTCAATGCAAAGCTATTATATGGAATGAAAGCTGATAAATGAAGTCGAATACTTTCTTTGGCAAAAAAAAAAATCAACAAGCAACAATGTTGATACTAATATCACTAATCGACTCAGTATGTTCAAACAAAATTTGTTTTACTGAGTCCCGTTTTTGTTAGCCTTCTGTATTTGCTGAATTGCTGGCTGAACGAATTCCTTCAGCTCCTGATAGGCTCGCTCCAAGTCATCATTAACAATTACTTTATCAAAATAACTTTCCTTCTCCACACATGCTATTTCCCCCTTGGCTGTGTCAAGACGTCTCTTGAGGGTTTCCTCGGTCTCAGTGCCTCTTGCAAGAAGTCTCTCTCGCAGGTGCTGATGATTATAAATTAATTGAAATATATGTTTAAACATCTTAAATTTAGACATCAATATTGATGAAAATGACATTAATGATCTCAATAATCTCAATTGATTAACTGCAGCTTTTATCTATTATCATAATACAAATAAATTGATTGATAACTAGATTAACCCTAAAATGAGTTCATGTTCATTACTCATTACTTATCACCGAACAAAAACCCAAACACTAAAAAACTTTAATTAGTCACTCACACAATTACACATCCTGGCTTGATAACACTCTTGCAGAGAATAGATATAAAAAATAAAACCAATATATAAAAATGAATAAGCAAAATGTGTTTGGGAAGTGTACAGAACTCTCATATTTTGCACATTAGAAATGGAAAACTCATCAAATGTAAAATGCCAAATACAAAAGTAATATCTTTATCAGCCATTGTTTTTTATTACTTTATTTCCTATTATCCTCTCACATATTTCTAAGACTAAGATAAAAAAAAGGTTGCTGGCATGTTGGTATCAGCTAAACATCAGTGTATTCATACAAAAGGTGATTTTTCCCTCCATAAAATAAAAAATGAGAGCGTTTATTACACTCCACCATTAATGTTAGGTGTAATTTCACAATTTTTCAACTTACCAAATGCATGAGAATCTGTACACATTCACTCTTGAATGAACAAAAGAAATTGACATACCTCAATTGATGGTGGTCTAATGAAGACATAATGTGCTTCCAAGTCAGACTCTTTAACTTGCTGAACACCTTGCAGATCGATGTCTAGTATGCACACCTTCCCATTACTCTGAACATCATTCACTACTTTTCTACTCGTTCCATACAAGTTACCTGAAAAATGTACAATGCCTAAGAAAATGGTAAATAATATTCGTACATTCCTGTATTTTACTCTGAAGATTTGGTAACAACTACTATTATGACATATGTAGTCAATAAATTCCATATATTTTGTATTGGCATTGGCTATTTAATAAGAGAGAGAGAGAGAGAGAGAGAGAGAGAGAGAGAGAGAGAGAGAGAGAGAGAGAGAGAGAGAGAGAGAGAGAGAGAGAGAGAGAGAGAGAGAGAGAGAGAGAGAGAGAGAGAGAGAGAGAAAAAGAGATAAAATGTAAATTTAGTCACAATCAGCTGTTCTGACGTTAATCAGCATAAAATCATGAGAATTCACTCTAAGCAAAAGAACAGTAGAGTATGTCATATCCTATACATAAACACCACTTTAGAAAATTTATGAAAAAGAGTATCAAGAAAACTGAAAACAAACCATATATCTTGACCCCAATTTTCACTTACCGGAGTAGTTGGCATGTTCAATGAA
The DNA here is from genome assembly GCA_036785275.1 of Cancer borealis. NCBI lineage: Eukaryota > Metazoa > Arthropoda > Malacostraca > Decapoda > Cancridae > Cancer > Cancer borealis. The sequence goes on along the minus strand of JAXIVD010000927.1, from coordinate 11,559 downwards.
TTCCTTGTTATCAATTGCTTTTTGCATTTCGTCCAGGGTGACAAAATAGTAGTGCTTGCCATGTTCCTCCCCTTTCCTAGCTGAGCGGGTGGTGTGGGAGACGGAGAACCCAAGGTATTGACCAAACTCATCAAAAAGTTTCTTCACCAGACTTGATTTACCAGCACCTGCAGTACAGTTCTTTAGCTCATGCTCACTAAGATAAATATCAATACAGTGTGTATAAGTTTTGTGCATTGTTCTTTTAATGACTAGGATTTGTGGAGCTGTTCACTATTACAAACCTGAAGGTCCACACAGCACTAGAGGTTGGGGCATCATCTTGAAGGTATGAAGCAATCGGATACCAACTGTATCTGTCAACATAATATAGGTAAGTTTTCATACAATATTGTATTCATACATTAAGTCATACAAATCAAGACTTATATTGTTGCTGCTCTAATGGGGTCATTTGTATGATTATGTGCTGGCTTTCTGTAGCCATGTGTACATAAACAATGAATATAACAAACTGTTTTCCAACAAAACATAAACTTACATCTACACATACTTACTAACTTTTGATTCCACATTCAGCTACTACTTTCAAATGTATCTGAATATTACAATAACTGCACCTGTAAAGACTGCACACATGAAACAAAATGATTTACCTCACTCACAAAACTATAAATACACTTTCTGAATAACTAACTTTTACATTATAGGAGGGAATAGTAGTAATGAATACTACTAATATACCTATATAATGCACAGTAGATGTATAATGATATCGACAAAATTAATTTGTATACAATGCTGCATTAGCTATGGCTTCACTATTTCAAGCATCATCAAACAAAAGCAAACATGTCTATTCATAAGAACAAATTTAATCTCTCCATATCTCTTTAAAAAAAAAAAGCAAAATGGTATACAAATAGGACACTCTATCAACTCTGGCCTGTGTGAAACCCTGCAAGTGCACCAAAGCAAGCGTGTTGCCTCACCTGCACTAAGTGAAGGCTACCTGGCAAGTGACCTCCCTCTCCAGCCTAACACTGTAAGCCGCCTCGCCTCCCTCCTGCCCCTCACTACCCTCTATTACCCCACTCTCCTTATCTTTCATTGATTAGAGATCCAATAACACAGATGACCAAATGAGAATAAACTAAATACAACATAACCATAAAACACATGGCAAGTTTCAGTAGATTAAAAACAAAAAGAAAGTAGTAATAGGCGTCCTTACATAAAAGAAAACCAAGGTAAAGAGATACAGTGCATGGCAAGTGAAGGGAATCATTAGAGGGAGACTGCGTGCATGTTACCTTGACGAAAATGTCCCAAGAGATCAATAAGCAATATTGGAAACATCTCTCTTAATGACTCTGAGGCTTCTCTATCTATAATCAATAGGTCCCCATCATATTCTTCTCTCTCCACCATCCTTGTGTAAAACGACTAGTCTATATTATGTCCATTTGTCAGCAATAAGTACAAAAAATATGAAGTTGGACTAAACCAGGAAACAGTTGCATTTAGCCATGTGATAAAACTGCTCTGTGAAGCCTCGTTTTGGCTACACTTCCTTAATTAAAGAGGGTAGTCAAAACAAGGCATCTACACATTGTTTCATAGTAGAAAATAAAAACACAGAGGATGGCTCCCCAACCCCTTATTCCATCCTTTTTGTATTGCCTTTCATGACACGTAAGGAGTATGGTGGTAGTATTGTTCCAACCTGACTACTAATGTGGAACAAGGCCAGGTGCCCCTACTACAAGGGACATTCAACATTCATGCCTATCACAAATCTAGTTTTTATTGCTTTTGTTAATTTTGCTTATTTAATGATACAAACATATTTTAATAGCAACAATTATTTACAATGGTAACCTTGAATAATGTTAAATTACTTCCAAAGAAAAGTGTAAATATCAATAAGTTTACTATGCATAATAATCAGTTAATATAATATCACACTACAGAAAGATATTCACGCATCCATTTGGGTTAGTTTCACTTTGTTTTCTCAGTTTTGTGTGTGTTAGTATTCCACTGGCAAATAAAAACATCTAGTAAGAGTTAATATGTTGGAGTGCTCTCACTACTGAAGAAGATAAACTACAAAAATAAAAATAAAATAAAATAAAAAGATTATGTAATGCCCATCAGAAGTCCTGTATATCTGCTGGTCTCACTGTTAAATAAGCAATACACTTACTCTTAACATTCCAAAGAAGTGAAGCCATGAACAATCTCAGCCTGGATATTATACTGCAAAGAAACGGATGGGTTACCTTGCAAATCCACTCACAACACTAAGCATCTATATTTTCTTGAGACTAGCATACATATATTTCCATGTTTTTTCCTTCCTTAATAGATACTCCTACCATTTGGTAGCCATAAAACCTTGGTGCTGAGACCTATTACTAACTAAGGAGTCACAAACTATTTCCCCTGATTCAGTAAAATATGAAAAGATTATTCGATTAGTGCTAGTGTGATCATAACTATTCAGAAATGTTGGTGATCAATTCAGATCCATTTAGGTCAGCATTAGAGGTACTGTTTGAAGGTAGAAGTGAGATTCAACTTTAGATAATGAAAATACATGATGATTTACATATGAAATCCATTGTCATAACAAAATGAACTTACATCAAAGTTCTGAAGAAAAAAAAGGTGATGCAAGTGTCTGAGAAAAAAATAGTATACGAATAAGAAAAACTATATGAAATACAACAAAACAATTCAGGCAGAGGAAAAAAATTATTCAGAAGACTGGTAAGCAGCGGATGTGACCCCACGCTGGCCCACCCTCAACCCTCCTTAGGCCTTCCCATTCTTTGCTCTTTTTAATGGAGTCTAACCTTTTGCTAACTTAACTTTTGAAACCTAAGTGGTTGGACTGATTCAAACATCTTCCTGAGAGCCTCGTCAAAACGTGATAGTTAGAACAAGACGATATATGTTATCATGAATTTACAATAAAGATTAATAGAATGCGATCCCTGGAAGCAAAAGATCTATGCAATGATACAGGTGGTAAGAATTGTAGGCCTTCCGATAGCCCAGTAAGAATATAATACCTCCTGGGTAGTACTAAAATATTATACAGATCATTTCAAAGTTGTTGTTCTGTAGATTTTCAAAACTACTATGCTACAACCCTACACTGGTGAAAGAACTGGACGTAAAAGTGACAGATAAACCTTCCCAACTAGACTCAGAATGAACAGGAAGTTTGCATTTAGCCAAGACCTAAATTCTTCAATACATTACCAAAGATGGTGTGGAACATTACTTGCTGCATATTTAAAACTGGTCTGGACAAGTTCCTGATGTTAGTGCTTGATAAGCCTTCTATGGGTTACAATGCCAAATGCAGAATCTCCAACTTCATCTTTTTATATTTTTTAAAACTTAAAAAATAGGTTTACCACCTTATTTTTTTCCGGATTGTCATATGTGGCCTATATTTGCTTCCCCCACCCTAAATCCCAGCTTTACCAAGTGGTCCCCAAGTTTGTTGGCTATAGGTGAAAAGAAAGAAAAAAATAGGTGTATTGGCTTAAACTGCAATTTTACCGGTTAAAGAACCGAATCTTAACCCAAAACACTGATGTGTTGCTTTCCGTCGAAAATAACTCGTTCCTGAAATATTAATTTAGTCCAATGACTGACCGGGGGTAAAGCCTCCTGATTAATTAAATTAGGTAAGGTTAACTTAGATTGGAAAAAGCAGTGTCATTGGAAATTCTAAACTAAACAGCACTACAGCATGGTGGGGCTAGGACAGGTGCAACACCAGAAATTAACCCTTCATACCACCTGGCCAAGTTGACCTGGATAAGTAAAAATCCTAGGACAGGAATCAACAATAAACCACCACGTCTGTGAGGCACGGTCCTCTAAACATGATTTACAATGATTTCACATAACACACACACATACACACATAAAAGTTATTGAGGTATACTTGAATCTGTAAACCTCACCTGCTGAGCTCAATTCCCGTGCCACGTGTACAGTGTGTATAATGCTACACGAGTCACACCACCTATCTATTACTTATCGTATGATGCAATACAGTAATGTACAACTCAGTTCTCTTGTCTTTTACGTGAATGTGTCATGGGGAGCACAAAAAGGGTAATCAGCTTTGATCTGCTATCGTATTGACTTACTGTACTTCGAAGGAACGTGTGTCCGTTGTTTGTAGACGACCTAAGCGGACTCACATTATTATGATATTTTTGTTAACTCGGCGTAGGATTGTTCATATTGCATTTGTTTTATACATGAATATCAAGTGAATTATTAAGTGAATATTAAATTAATTATTTAAACCAACGTTGTACTCTCAATCAATAGGTTACAAGGAACAATAATAAGTTAACAACAACACATGAGCCGAGTTGAGGCATTATGTAACGTGTTCTAGTAAACTTTTTGGGTTTATATTGAAGAATTGAAAATTACTCGAGTGAAGTGCACAAGTTTATGTGTGACAGCGGGGAATGACGTGTTAAGTGTACTGTTGTAGGCCTATAACGTGGTGATCCTTGGTGAGATGAGGTATAAGAGATAAATGTGAAGCAGGAAGTGAAGAATAGCTTACAGCATGAGTGAGGAAATGAAGGAAGCAACCTCTGAGGACATGGAATTGTTACTAAGGGGCTAGATTTTTTCTGATCATCTGGCGGAGAAGATAGATAGATTGGTGGTAAATAATCCCCTTGAACTAGGTATCTATAGACCATATATAGTTCTGCTAGGGTTAATCAGAGAGCGCTATCCCTCTCGCCAAGAAGCTGCCAGGATCGAATTCACAACCTTTAGGTCACTAGCCGAGCACTATACCACAGAGCCACTGAAACTGAAACTGAAACGGTAGAAGGAAAAGGACCAGCCAAAGTGCTATGAGAGAGAGAGAGAGAGAGAGAGAGAGAGAGAGAGAGAGAGAGAGAGAGAGAGAGAGAGAGAGAGAGAGAGAGAGAGAGAGAGAGAGAGAGAGAGAGCGCCGATCTATAGGCTACACCAAGCAAGATATACATATCCTTTGGCAAAACCAATGATTATATACTGTATATAATCCTTGGGCTAATCCGACAGTCCACCCTTGGTAATTCCTAACCCAATTGTCCAAGTCCAGCACATAAATGCCAGTCACCCAACGGTTATTCTACATATTCTTTTCATCAACCACACCCAAACACGTCATAATCAAGGTTGTATTTATTCTTCTCCATGCATACGCTAAGATGGTAAACTTTCAGTTTTCATATATTCCCACTCTTTTTTTATAGTTTCCTTAGTATCAGTAGGATCATTGGTCCACAGGCCTCAGCCACCTAGGAGCCCACCAGGCCCAAAAACCATGTATACAGGGGCATTCCGTAGGTTTCAACATAAATTTTTTTTTAAATGCGCTTGTCCGATCCGCCAGTATGTGCAGTATATATATATATATATATATATATATATATATATATATATATATATATATATATATATATATATATATATTGAGGGCAAGGGGGCCCACAGTAATAATAAGCCACGGGCCATTCCTCTCCTAGTTACGCCACTGCATTGGTTGACCACAAAGCTACTCCATTCACCAAGACGCTACTGTGAGCCAGGATTGAACTCATAATCTATATATAAGCCACAAGCATAGAGCTAACGCGGTTGAAAATATTAATATTGAACCGGAAAATATAAATATTGAAAGGTGACCCTATTCATTATGATGAAAACGTAGAAACTAAAATAATGTAAATATAAGAAGAGGAGAATAATACTATAAGACGCACTGCTTATACATGCACTTTTATTTTTCATATTGACAAGTAACATTCTTTTAGGTAATATTAGTGACATGGCTAAAAAGTAAAGTTATAATGGTTGGGACTGAATCTCGCACCTATATCAAGGGAGGCGTACCTACAACAGGTGTTGAAATATTTGATAACAGTGCAACAACAACCAAGTGTGTGTGTGTGTGTGTGTGTGTGTGTGTGTGTGTGTGTGTGTGTGTGTGTGTGTGTGTGTGTGTGTGTGTGTGTGTGTGTGTGTGTGTGTGTGTGTGTGTGTGTGTGTGTGTGTGTGTGTGTGTGTGTGTGTGTGTGTGTGTGTGTGTGTGTGTGTGTGTGTGCGTGCGTGCGTGCGTGCGTGCGTGCGTGCGTGCGTGCGTGCGTGCGTGCGTGCGTGCGTGCGTGCGTGCGTGCGTGCGTGCGTGCGTGCGTGCGTGCGTGCGTGCGTGCGTGCGTGCGTGCGTGCGTGCGTGCGTGCGTGCGTGCGTGCGTGCGTGCGTGCGTGCGTGCGTGCGTGCGTGCGTGCGTGCGTGCGTGCGTGCGTGCGTGCGTGCGTGCGTGCGTGCGTGCGTGCGTGCGTGCGTGCGTGCGTGCGTGCGTGCGTGCGTGCGTGCGTGCGTGCGTGCGTGCGTGCGTGCGTGCGTGCGCGCGCGTGCGTGCGTGTGTGTGTGTGTGTGTGTGTGTGTGTGTGTGTGTGTGTGTGTGTGTGTGTGTGTGTGTGTGTGTGTGTGTGTGTGTGTGTGTGTGTGTGTGTGTGTGTGTGTGTGTGTGTGTGTGTGTGTGTGTGTGTGTGTGTGTGTGTGTGTGTGTGTGTGTGTGTGTGTGTGTGTGTGTGTGTGTGTGTGTGTGTGTGTGTGTGTGTGTGTGTGTGTGTGTGTGTGTGTGTGTGTGTGTGTGTGTGTGTGTGTGTGTGTGTGTGTGTGTGTGTGTGTGTGTGTGTGTGTGTGTGTGTGTACGTGTGTTGTAAAGTTATACAAGTATTAATGTAAATATGCATAACACAAAGTTTTTCATTAAACTATAAAGAATTTCAACATTTATATACATATTTTTTACGTGGTCACATTCATTTTATTGAAGAAGTGCATGAGGTTACTTCCCTGACACATGAAACACACAGTGGAATGTTCAAGTTGGTACGACATCATTCAAGTTCAGCAAAATGACTCCATCACCTTTTCAAACATAGCCGTCCATCTCATCTTTTTCTCAGTTTGTATTTGTAATGTTCCTCTATCAATCGCATATAAAAATGTTTCTCCTAATGCGCATGTGTATTATAATCATAACCACATGGACCATAATAAAAAAAATGCTGAAACTTTGTAGTTCCAAGATATCGAGACTCCGTTATACCTTGTCGTAGATGATCAAGAAAGATTTAGAACAGCAATGTCTATCAGGTGGTAAAGTCAACACAGATAGACCGGTCAGTGAGTAACAGTTATGTATTCTACCTCATATGATCAGGTTAGAAGATCGACCTAACAAGACAGTAATGTGGGTAAGCGCTGTCGTATAAACAAACTAATTGCGTCATGTGCCATGAATCACATAACTCGTGAGGAATGCTTTTTACCAAACAGTAAACTCCATTTCCTGAATAAAAAACAATGGACGGTGTACTGGAGTGATCTTTAGTCCCTCAATTCATAACACAGGACTGGTAGGTGGGCACCATATATTTGATGTTAATATAGGCGTCCCGGCCCCCATGCCGCTCCAGGATTTCCAGTGTCTCTTGAATGAGGTCACCAAGATTCTCACGTCGTTGCTGGGAGTAGTCGATCTCGTCCCCGGAGTTGACTGAAAAAGGAGTATAATTTTCTACTAGCTTAAGGCTTTTGCTTACTATACGTAGACTATTACTAGAAAAAGAAGCAATGCGCCATAAAAAAAAGAAGTAACGTTACATAAGTTAATGAAATCTGGGTGAATTATTCCGTAGAGTTATTATAAAAGGAAACCATTTAGGGATCCGATTGCTGTGGTTTGAATCCTGCTTTGGTGTATCTTTATACTTTAACATGATTATCTGAAAGCAAAACGTGCATTACCGACTCACCATTCCTATGTTTGAATAGGTTGAGGGTGGGAAGAATCTGTCTGTAGTAGGGCACGAGGGACTCCCCAACCATAGGCGCCGACATCACCAACTCCTGCAGTACCTTCAGCACCGTACATATGACTCTCACATCCCGGGTGTTGAGGGCGCCTGCAGGGTACGCACACATACACACATACACATGAAACAATCACCGTCACTCATCTGCACCACCACCACCATCACTACTAACTCTATCTCTGTATGTGTGTGTGTGTGTGTGTGTGTGTGTGTGTGTGTGTGTGTGTGTGTGTGTGTGTGTGTGTGTGTGTGTGTGTGTGTGTGTGTGTGTGTGTGTGTGTGTGTGTGTGTGTGTGTGTGTGTGTGTGTGTGTGTGTGTTGGGATTACCTGACCTTAGTATCTCAGGTGTGTATGTGTGTGTGTGTGTGTGTGTGTGTGTGTGTGTGTGTGTGTGTGTGTGTGTGTGTGTGTGTGTGTGTGTGTGTGTGTGTGTGTGTGTGTGTGTGTGTGTGTGTGTGTGTGTGTGTGTGTGTGTGTGTGTGTGTGTGTGTGTGTGTGTGTGTGTGTGTGTGTATCATCAGTCTCTGCCTAATAATCCTTCCCAGACGCGAGGGAGAACCACGTTAAGGCTCCAAGGTTAAAGTGTGATTATCAGCAGGAGTCTCTTGCTCTGTTTTTATACGTTTATTACGTTAACATTTTGAGTTATTTCAAAATATATGAATTCTGTCAAAAATTCTAATGGTATACCCTACGAAATTTGTTGCAAATTTCCACACCTCTGAATCTCATGAAAATTGGTACAATGAGGTTTTCGGTCATGCTGTACACAAATCTGGCCTTATTTTCCTAATTACTATGATATCAAACTGTATTTCACCCTTGCTTGCCTAATAACAATAATGAAATAACCATTATTTACCTTTACTGGCTGATGCTGGTCTCATATGACAAAAATACATAGAGATGACCTACCCTAAATCTACACAATATAACGTATCAATGCTATCTGGTTTCCATATCTTGGTCTGTTAGCGAATTAAAACTGATTAAAACCGATCGGAGCAGAGTGGTGGATCAAAAGAATATGTAACTATGTATGTATATCTTTATCAAGGGAATATTATTATATATTCGTCAAGTTTTTCTTCAAGGGAACATCATGCATTTAAGTAGGTTTTGGTTGATTTATGGTGTATCAATCTTTGTTAAGAAAGTATTAGTCCTTAGCACAAAAGAATACAAGTGAAGTAGTGATATATATTGCTAAGATTTGGCTAAAGGAATATACATTTTCATGAAGGGAATAATATGCAAATCGCTAAAAAAAAAAAAAAAAAACTACACATGCGAGTTTTCGTTAAAGGGATGAAACAAAATTTGGTTCTGAGGGATATAATTATATTAATCTCGGGAAAATTGTCTTCATCAATTAACTAAAGTGATGTAAATATTGGCTTATATAAGTCTTCCTACAACTCACTCTTACAAAATGGAATTAAGTTCGCTCACACTTTTTTTTTTTCCGTCAAACATGATTTTCCTAGGAGTACTGTGAGCTTGTACCTAATTCCTCTCCAATATAATGTATCTTATTGCATTTACATATATTTTTTACAACCCAAAAACCATACTATTATAAACGTTTTGTAATCTGATAGACGAAAAATCTTAAAATAAAACTGAAAATAACAGTATATATATTATAAGCCTGACCATCATCAGCCTCACCTGCAAGCCATCAGGAGAAAGCGTATACAACCGTCTCGCCTGACCTAAATTATAATGGAGGATAATCGATAAGATAAAGGGTGCGAGAGAGTTTGTGTGCGCGAGATAATATGTTTGATCCGACGGTCATCACGGCAGGAGGGTAGTAGAGGAAGGGGAGGAAGGGGAGGAGGGGAAGAAGGAGGAGAAGAGGGAGTGTGAGTCGTGGATGTCGTGATGTGGAGCTGACTAGGGGTTGGCAGGCGGTGAGGAGCAGAGCAGAGTAAGGAGAGTGATTACAACTTGCCTCATGGGTTGTAACGGGTTGTAATGTGTGTGTGTTGTGCATGTAGAATTGCCAAGGAAATTGTATTCATCTATTCATATTATATTTATCGTTATTGTTATTATTTTGTCTTTATTTATCTCTTACAGCATTTTGAAGTGATAAATCTTCAGTTTTTAAGAGATAATCATTGTTATTGTTGCTACTACTGCCACCACCACCACCATCACTACTACTACTACTATTACTACTACTGCTATTATTACACATAACAAAGGGACTGAAAAGGCAAGAAATAGGAGGGAAATTCTGCTTAACTCTTAATGTAATATGAATAGTAAATAATAGCTTTGCCTCAGTCACATATGATAGAGAGAAGACGAGGAGTAATGAGCATATAATTATTATCAAGCATGGACGTCCTCTCCTAATGCGTGAGTGTCATGTCTATCCCTTGTATTCTCCTACTAGTGTCCGTCATGGCTCCACTTAACTCATATAATTATCTAAGCTAACATTCATCTCGAGATTAGACTAACGTATGATAAGACATAATGTGAGGTAATCTTAATGGTATACTTATTATGACATTATTAATAACTGTATAGCCTTAAGATATTTGTTGGTGTTTTGTATTTCATGGATGCCCTCTGCGTGTTGCATTAGAGGCCTCCCTTCCCCTTACCCTCCCTCCAGCGACACACAGTCACCTAACACGTTATTTCTGACGCAATCCAATCCTCCTTCTAATCCTTCCTTGTCCTTTAGTTCTGAGAGCAAACATGAAAAGGATTGCATTTATAGTCTGTCTTGACAAAGCATATTCCTAAAAGGATAAATGCTCTAAATTCAACATAATTAAAAAAGTGGCCATTTATTTTTAGTGGGACTGAATGAAAGAAGAAAAGAGGAAAAAACAAATTAAGCTTTCCCGCCAACCAACCGAAATATTAAAAACACAAGATTATTTTATTCAAGTCAAGAGATATATGATAATACGATATAATAATAAAACAACAACTTATCATGGTGCATTAAACACTGGAAAAATAGCAATCACCTACTTTTGATGGGGAGAATGAGCTGGGGAATAACAGGAAGGATCTTGTCCCCGCCTCGCGCTAGCAGGTCTCGGATGCCCGCCCTACTGAAGAAGTCATAAGGGTGTGTAGTCTCCCGAAGGCCATCAAAGAAGAGTGGAAGATAGTGGTGGTAGTCCAGCTTCTCCACATCAACCTGCAATGATGGTAATGATAATGATGGTGATAATTGTGGTGGGGGCGAAGATGATAGTGGATGTGTTAGTGATTATGGTGGTGGTGTTACTTGTGGTGTGTGGTGTGATTGTAGTGAAAATAACAGTGGTGATGGTGGTGGTAATGGTGGTGGTAATGGTGGTGGTGTTTAGTAGAAGGTTAAGAGGCGATCAATGGCATGACGGAATGAAGGTCAGACGAGATTGTTTGGACTCCTCTCTCTCTCTCTCTTTCTCTCTCTCTCTCTCTCTCTCTCTCTCTCTCTCTCTCTCTCTCTCTCTCTCTCTCTCTCTCTCTCTCTCTCTCTCTCTCTCTCTCTCTCTCTCTCTCTCTCTCTCTCTCTCTCTCTCTCTCTCTCTCTCTCTCTCTCTCTCTCTCTCTCTCTCTCCTACATAACCCTCAATTAGCGTATGTTTGTGTGAAGTGTCATT
>JAXIVD010000926.1:65000-107500 GCA_036785275.1 Cancer borealis | reverse complement strand
ATGTCTATCTCATCGTCCACCTGTGGTAGAGTTATCCCTATAACTCTCGGAGCGTGGCGATTGAACATTAAGTAGTGTGGTTGTTCTCCTGTGGTCTCGTGTACCGCCGCGTTGAGTATTTGTTGGCACTGGGTGATATAATCGGGCCACTTAATTGGTTGACCCTTACTCAAACACGCTACCACGGACTTAAGGGTTCTATGTAAACGTTCGGTGATGGAGTTTCCTTGAGGATGGTAGGGAGTGGAGTAAACTTGGTGAATTCCGTGGGCTTTACAGAAGTCCGCCAGGAGGTGAGAACGGAACTCGCAAGCATTATCAGCCAGGAGCGTTTTTGGCCTTCCATAGTCCCCCACGTATGATCTAATACCCCTAACTACCTCTTCAGCCTGCCTCGAACGTAATTTTAACAATTTTACAAACCTTGAAAAATGATCTACTATGGTTAATACATATCGATGACCTCCTCGAGCAGGAGTCATTTCAGTTATATCTACACTGATTCTATCCAAAGGCTGGTTTACAGGAGGCAATTCTCGCCACTGCCTTTGTAAAGTTGAGGCTGACTTAGTTTGCTGACAAGTTAGGCATTCTCTTACAAATTTCTTCACATCTGCCTTTAAATTTGGCCAATAAAAATATTCTTCCGCCTTTAATATTGATTTGAGTTGACCTAAATGTCCTGATTCTTTTTCATGAATAATAGTAAGGGCTTTCTTTTTCATCACCGTGGGCACCACCAACAAATAGAGCAAGGTGTTATCTCTTTTCTGTTTAGAATAATAAAGGACTCCATCTTCTACAATAAACTGATTTAAGATTACTGGAGGATATTTATGTCGTGGTACTTGTCCTCCTTCTAAATATTCTTTCATTTCTCGCCAACGGGGTTCATCTACTTGGGCTTGTATGAACTCATCTTTGGTCATCCCTAGGAACGTATCTTGCCCTACCATTCTAACTACCTTAACTGGACGGCTTAGTTGATCAGCCACCACGTTCTTAGATCCGGCTTTATATTCCATTTTATACTGAAACTCCCTCATCTCTAATATCCACCTATTCATCCTGGGCGATTTGGTTCTTTGCCTGAACACAGAAATGAGGGGTTGATGATCGGTGCGGATCAGGACGCGCACTCCCCACAAATAATGGTGAAAGTTCCGGCAGGCTAACACTACAGCTAACGCTTCCCTGTCGGTTGTGGAATATCTTATTTCGGCCGGTCTTAATTTCTTTGAAAAGAATCCTATCACTCGTGGTTCTTTCCCATCATATTGCATCAGCACTGCTCCTACATGAGTAGCACTAGCATCGGTTTCTAATATAAACTCCCGATTCATTACTGCTTTAGAAAGGATTGGGGCATGGGTGAGTTTACATTTTAAAGTCTCAAAAGCATTCTGACATTCACTGGTCCAGTCAAATATTTGGCCTTTTTTAGTAAGGTTGGTAAGAGGGGCCAGAATCTTTGAGAATTTTTCTATGTGGCGGCGATAAAATGAGCACATCCCGATGAAACGCCGCGTTTCCTTGATAGTAGCGGGTGGCTTCATTTGGGTTACTGCGTCTACGTTACGTGGGTCAGGACGATACCCTTCCTTTGACACTATATGTCCTAAGAATTTTACTTGTCTTTGACCAATATTACACTTGGAGAGGTTAAGTTTTATACCTACAGACTTTAGGTGTTTAAATAACTTTTCCAGCCTCTCAATTAAAGTAACGTAGTCTGCCGCATATACAATAAGATCATCAAGATAACTTTTAACCCAATTTTCTTTAAGTAGGGGGGCTAGAGCTTGGTTCATTTGTCTAGCGAATAAAGCGGGGCTGCAGCTCAAACCGAAGGGCAATCTTTTAAATCTATAGAGTGAGATTCCATCACTAAAAGTAGTTAGGTCCCTGCTGGATTGATCGAGGGCGATTTGATAATATGCATCCTTCATATCCAAAGTGGCATAGTAGTCACTTCCTGATACATTCTCTACTAACTCTTCTAACTTAGGAAGAGGATGAATATCCATAGCTAGTTGTTTATTTACTTTTCTATAATCTAAACAGAGTCTTTTGTCTCCCCCTGGCTTATTAACTAAAACTATTGGGGACAGCCAAGCCGCAGTTGAACTTTCGATAATACCTTTCCCTTCTAACTCCTTTAATATGGACTGAATCGCCTCCTTTGCTTTCTCGGGATAACGGTATAGAGGCGTACGGCAAGGTCTTGGATCGTCTACTTGTATATGAGCTGGTTCTGCTTGAATTAAACCTAATTCGCCTGGATGTACTATAAAAAGTTCTTGATGTTGTTGGATGATTTGAAATAATTGTTCTTTCTGTTCTGGATTTAAATGTGACCAATCACGAGATTCTAGGATGGACTGCAGTTTTTCCCAGCGTGTTTGGTAATTACTTACACAATCATTCTCAGGTCCGAGAGCCTCACTAATACGGGAGATAGTAACGGGGGTTTCTTCTGTTTCTAATTGTTCATCTTGTACTCGTTCATAGGTGACTAACAATGTTCCGGGGTGCAAGTTTAACCCTACCTTGGTGTTATTAATGACGGGGATAAACAAAGTTTGATCTTTAGTGACAGTCATAACCATTGGTATTCCATTCTGGACGTACTGATGTCTGGCTTCAACCATTACTACTGTGTTAGGTTGCTCATCGACTTTAATTTCCACCATGGTCGTTAAGTAACAGTCCAGGTGTTTACGAGTAGTTAATCTGCCATATTTGGGGCGGTTATTGGGGTGGTTATTAGGGGCGGGTCGTGTTTCTCTTACCACCCTTTGAACTTTACCATATTCATTTGTTGTTAACACTAAAGGATAAATCAAGTTATTCCAATAAACTTTTCTTGCTTGGTAATCTAACGTAAATGTAGCTTGACTGATGGCATTCATACCGAGCAAGGCTGATGGACGCAGATAATTATCAGGAATTACCGCTACTTTAATGGTAATTGGGTGATTACTGATACTAGAAATGGTAACACTAGCTTGACCCAAAACTCGTAATTTACGACCAGTAATTCCTTGCAATGGGGGAATTCTTGAACTAGGTTTTATTTCCAGCCCTAATTCTTCCGCTGCGCTAAGCTTAAGTAGAGATACATCACTACCTGTATCTAACATTACTTCGAGCACATGATGGTTAACGTCCAGGTTAATGACCGGTGATTGTCACGATATTCTCCCTCGAGTCATATTAATTCTCCCGGGACAACCTGGTTGTCCTCTTCGACAATTCATACGCAGGCAATCATAGCAGGAGCCTGGGCGAGGTTGTTTACGACATTCTGCTATAGAATGACTATTAGCTCGACAATAAGGACAATATTTTTCTCTCCTATCCCATTGTCTAAGTCTCCTCTCGACTCTTTCTAAATTGCCCCTCCCTGTTGGTGTTCTCGGAGGGTTACGTGCTATGGCACCTTGGGATGGTAGAGCTGGTTCAATTGTTCGCACGTTATCCCGTTGTTGTGCTAGCACCACTATTCTCTCATTATCCAATTTGCTCAGAAACTTTTTAAGGGTTACATTCTGGTCCAAGTACAACTCTAGCCTATCTCTACTTTCTTTAGGCATGCCCTTCAGTAGTTTGTTTTTAATGAGCTGTTCAGTGTTAGGCACCTCTCCCGACTTTGTCTGTACTTCTAACAACGCAAGTTTACATTTTAGGTTAGTTACAAATTCTATTGGGTCTTCGTCATACGTATATTTTAAATCGTTCAAGGAATCAAAGATACGGTCTTCACTTTGGTCGGTGAGTTCAGTAGTTAGGTGCTTCTTAAAGTTCTCCCACGACATAACTTCTTTATTAAGGATATTCTGAATAAATAGTGAAAGGGGTGAATCTACTCGCATCCGAACTATTTGTTATCGTTCGTCTGTTAACTGAGAACAACTTTCTACCTGTGACAAGAAAACTGTGAGTCGTCCCGCGCCGTCTACACCATTCAACTGACTTAACTCCAGAATAGGGATATCACGTGGCTTCAAAAAGGTTTTAACTGGTCTTTCAAGGGGGGGTGCAGATTCCCTGCGGCGCAGTTCACCTATTAAATCCTCAACACAAGACCTTAAATTATCCACTTCCCTTTCTAACGACTCCATTTTCCTCTGATCGTGATGACCGACTTCTGAACACTCTGGTTTTATTGCTCCATCAAGCGCTTGTTCACCCACTTCGGTTACTTCCTCCTGGGGAAACCACGAGTCGCCTAACAAGTCTATCTGAGAATTCATAATTAAAATTTAATTGGAGGGGGGAAGGACGCCCGGCGATCCGAAGACCGCGACTCACTTAATCTGGGGACAGGTGCCCGCAGAGGAGACTTTGAGCGTATTAGTCCACTAACACTATCACTAACACTTAAAAAAAGAAAACAATGCATCACTATTAACTCTACGTAACTATTCTAATCACCAATCACTACTCTGTAAGGGAATAAAAAATTAACTGGAAGGGGGGCTAATTACCTACTTAACTAGCACACTGTAGCGTCTCCCGGACAACGTGGGCTGATGCGTAATTTGCATCTACACCGCTGCAACCACTGTACCGAGGGTCTGTGTTGGTTTACGAACAGAAAACGAATATAAAAATAATGGACAACTTTAATGATGAATAAAGTAAATAAAGTACTCGCTATATCCGTGGTGGTGCTCTTACAATTGCTTATCCACCCTTAGCGACACAAACATAAACATATACCTTAACACAAATATTCCTATTCTATCCTACCTAACTATACGTGAGGGAACTGATGGAAAAACGACCAAAATACACTCACGCCACCAATATTGTTTGAGAGTCACTGGGTCCTTCTGGCCGTCGTCCTTGTTTGAGAAGCAACTCCACATGCAGCCTTCGTCAACCCACAACCGAAAGACAGTCTTTTGCTGGTCCTCTCGGCAGCTGTATCCGGGAGGACAATTTACCGTTAGATATTAATAACAATGTTTTTCAAGTGTGGCAAGGCTTTTAGGAACACTGAAGGCTTACCTGTCTGGAGCGGGGTCACGGAACACTAGTGACTGACCTCCCGCCCAGACCGGTATATATATCCTCAGTTCCAGTGACGTCACGCGTTTTTCCCATCATCCTCTTTCGCTAGTAGTACCTATTCTAACCATAACAAGGTATCTTAACGAGCGTCGAGAATACGAGGATTTACCGGTGATTCCGCAAAGGAATCACCGTAATGATAGTTGGCCCGTTGTACTCGGTACATATATATATATACCATATATATATATATATATACCATATATATATATATATATATATATATATATATATATATATGGGAGGCTGTGTGGAGTCTTGACTGTGGTGTAAACATCCTGTGGGTCTGTGGTCTGTGGGTGAGAGAGAGAGAGAGAGAGAGAGAGAGAGAGAGAGAGAGAGAGAGAGAGAATGTCTTATGTGGGAGGGTGTGGTGAGTCCTCACTGTGGTTCGTAAACATCCTGTGGTGTGTGTGTGTGTGTGTGTGTGTGAAAAAGAGATAGAGAAGTGAAATGAAGTGTTGTAATATTCAAGTGTGTCCTACATGGTTTGTTTGGTTAATGTTGTACAAGTGTGAGCACGAGTATTAGTATTAACATTGTCAAGTATTGATGTGCAGTGAAAGTATTGGACAAACAAGTGACTAACAATAAACACAAACAATTAAACAATACATTTAAACCCTCAACACACCTGACTACAGTTCCCTATTGGGTGTGTGTCTTGCTGGTTATTCCTGTGTACACTTACAATGTACAACAACAAACAAACAAATATACAAACATAGCGTCCATCACATTCCACACACACACCTGTACAATAAAGGCGCATTTTCATCACCCAAAATACCAACCTAACTTAACACCATCCATTTTGTTGTGTTTCTGTTCACTGTTCCTTCTGCATTACAACCCAGAGACAAAACATACAAATACCTACTAAACACACAACCCTAACATGTACTAAACACACTACACCTTCAGCTCAAACAATAATAACTTCAACACCATCTTGTCCACAGCTTGGGTTTGTTTCCACTCTTCAAGGCGACCCTTCCTTCTCAACACACACGGTTCCCTCTGCGTCCGTGGTGAGTGTGGTGCGTGCGGTCACAGCTGCAGGGGAGAACAAGCAGGTTATGGCAATGTCTGACCTCAAACACACACTCACCACCATCACTTTGTACAACTGTTACCTGTACCATTACCTTACCTGCTTCACCTCCTGGAAGACCCAAGTGCAGTGTGTTGACTTGCCCGGCCTTGCCTTGCCTTGCCTTGCCAAACATAAGTCTCCATCTGGCCTCAACACAGCCACAGCTCCCCACCGTGCAGGCCTCACTCTCAGGTGTGTTTGCAGGACAAGCTGTGGACAGTTAATGACAAGTGTTAGTAAAGTGTGATGTCTCGTCAAGGTGTTGTTTTAAGTTTTGTAAATAAAGGTTCAACTTTCACTAATGGGAAGTCATGGTTATATTCTTATAATTGTGTTCAGTGTTAGTTTTCATTTTATTTACTGCAGTTCAACCTCAGGCCTTTCCAGTGTGTGTGTGTGTAGATATTTTCTGTTATAAATGCAAATCGGAGAAATAAAAGTTGTCATAATAAAAAGTGGATTCATTTATATATTAAAAAACAAACAAAAACTATCACCATATCTCCCTGAAGCCTACCACAGCCATGGATAAAAGATGTTTGGGGGGGGGGGGGGGGGGCTACCTTAACCTAGCCTGCTAACTGGTGGTGATGGGCACATTTTAAATATCAAAATGAGGTGGTGACCAACATCCCGGAGATTGACCTGACCTGACCTGCCATCACGGCCACTCAACCAACTCATCACATGACCCGGCCTCCACCTGCCTCCGGAAGAAAGCCACGTCAACAATTCTCACTGGCTAACAATTCTTTCCTAGTGAGGTGTAAACATTCTTGGTCCAGGGTGAACACGGCCCCATCACATTCCCAAGAAGTAGTAGTAGTGCCGAGACTAGATTGGACTCTTGAACTTGAACTTTGCAAGGTAAATAATGGTGAGCACTGCCTCAACCCTTGACACATGTGTTGAGTGCACTATGTATACCATGTACCACTTCACACTTATAGCAAAGTCGTCCCCGCAGTAGTTAGACACAAATACCAAGAATCAATTTAAGACTGAGTTAGCGGGCGGAGAGATAACTTAACCTCACCTGACAAAACCAAACATTTGTTAGATTCAATTACTTGGTGTGGGAGAGTGTGTGTTTCTGTGGTGTGGATCATCTATGTAATAGTACTTAGTCATAAATCATTTTGCATTGGTTTCCGAAACACTGTGAAATGTGACATCAATAGTTGTCACACTGATGTACTTACTGTGTAGTGTGTAGTGCTGAGTGAGAAGGTTTGGCCTCACACAATCACACACTCACTCCTTCCTTCCTTCCTTCACTCTTCTTCCTCCTCCTCTTCCTTCCTCTGGTCTAGCTGCTTGCCAATGTTCACCAAAGTCTTTAACTGCAACAAGCCATTCCCACAGAGGACACACTCCCACAGGCACGGCTACCACCACACTTGCCCACACAACACACTGTAACCACCTGGAGTACTGTACATAGTGTAACACCCTCACCTGTAACCACCTCCACACGTCCACACAACACACTGTAACCACCTGGAGTACTGTACATAGTGCAGTGTAACACTGTAACCACCTTGAGTACTGTACATAGCGCAGTGTAACACTGTAACCACCTGGAGTACTGTACATAGTGCAGTGTAACACTGTAACCACCTGGAGTACTGTACATAGTGCAGTGTAACACTGTAACCACCTGGAGTACTGTACATAGTGCAGTGTAACACTATAACCACCTGGAGTACTATACATAGTGCAGTGTAACACTGTAACCACCTGGAGTACTATACATAGTGCAGTGTAACACTGTAAACACCTGGAGTACTGTACATAGTGCAGTGTAACACTGTAACCACCTGGAATACTGTACATAGTGCAGTGTAACACTGTAACCACCTGGAGTACTGTACATAGTGCAGTGTAACACTGTAACCACCTGGAGTACTGTACATAGTGCAGTGTAACACTGTAACCACCTGGAGTACTGTACATAGTGCAGTGTAACACTGTAACCACCTGGAGTACTGTACATAGTGCAGTGTAACACTGTAACCACCTGGAGTACTGTACATAGTGCAGTGTAACACTGTAACCACCTGGAGTACTGTACATAGTGCAGTGTAACCACCTGGAGTACTGTACATAGTGCAATGTAACACTGTAACCACCTTGAGTACTGTACATAGTGCAATGTAACACTGTAACCACCTGGAGTATTGTACATAGTGCAGTGTAACACTGTAACCACCTGGAGTACTGTACATAGTGCAGTGTAACACTCTAACCACCTGGAGTACTGTACATAGTGCAGTGTAACACTGTAACCACCTGGAGTACTGTACATAGTGCAGTGTAACACTGTAACCACCTGGAGTAATGTACATAGTGCAGTGTAACACTGTAACCACCTGGAATACTGTACATAGTGCAGTGTAACACTGTAACCACCTGGAGTACTGTACATAGTGCAGTGTAACACTGTAACCACCTGGAGTACTGTACATAGTGCAGTGTAACACTGTAACCACCTGTAATACTGTACATAGTGCAGTGTAACACTGTAACCACCTGGAGTACTGTACATAGTGCAGTGTTACACTGTAACCACCTGGTGTACTGTACATAGTGCAGTGTAACACTGTAACCACCTGGAGTACTGTACATAGTGCACTGTAACCACCTGGAGTACTGTACATAGTGCAGTGTAACCACCTGAAGTACTGTACATAGTGCAGTGTAACACTGTAACCACCTGGAATACTGTACATAGTGCAGTGTAACACTGTAACCACCTGGAGTACTGTACATAGTGCAGTGTTACACTGTAACCACCTGGTGTACTGTATATAGTGCAGTGTAACACTGTAACCACCTGGAGTACTGTACATAGTGCAGTGTAACCATCTGGAGTACTGGACATAGTGCAGTGTAACCACCTGAAGTACTGTACATAGTGCAGTGTAACACTGTAACCACCTTGAATACTGTACATAGTGCAGTGTAACACTGTAACCACATGGAGTACTGTACATAGTGCAGTGTTACACTGTAACCACCTGGAGTACTGTACATAGTGCAGTGTAACACTGTAACCACCTGGAGTACTGTACATAGTGCAGTGTAACACTGTAACCATCTGGAGTACTATACATAATACAGTGTAACACTGTAACCACCTGGAGTACTGTACATAGTGCAGTGTAACACTGTAACCACTTGGAGTACTGTACATAGTGCAGTGTAACACTGTAACCACCTGGAGTACTGTACATAGTGCAGTGTAACACTGTAACCACCTGGAGTACTATACATAGTGCAGTGTAACACTGTAACCACCTGGAGTACTGTATATAGTGCACTGTAACCACCTGGAGTACTGTACATAGTGCAGTGTAACACTGTAACCACCTGGAGTACTGTACATAGTGCAGTGTTACACTGTAACCACCTGGAGTACTGTACATAGTGCAGTGTAACACTGTAACCACCTGGAGTACTGTACATAGTGTAGTGTTACACTGTAACCACCTGGAGTACTGTACATAGTGCAGTGTAACACTGTAACCACCTGGAGTACTGTACATAATACAGTGTAACACTGTAACCACCTAGAGTACTGTACATAGTGCAGTGTAACACTGTAACCACCTTGAGTACTGTACATAGTACAGTGTAACACTGTAACCACCTGGAGTACTGTACATAGTGCACTGTAACCACCTGGAGTACTGTACATAGTGCAGTGTAACACTGTAACCACCTTGAGTACTGTACATAATACAGTGTAACATTGTAACCACCTTTAGTACTGTACATAGTGCAGTGTAACACTGTAACCATCTGAAGTACTGTACATAGTGCAGTGTAACACTGTAACCATCTGAAGTACTGTACATAGTGCAGTGTAACACTGTAACCATCTGGAGTACTGTACATAGTGCAGTGTAACACTGTAACCACCTTGAGTACTGTACATAGTACAGTGTAACACTGTAACCACCTTGAGTACTGTACATAGTGCAGTGTAACACTGTAACCACCTGGAGTACTGTACATAGTACAGTGTAACACTGTAACCACCTTGAGTACTGTACATAGTGCAGTGTAACACTGTAACCACCTGGAGTACTGTACATAGTGCAGTGTAACACTGTAACCACCTTGAGTACTGTACATAGTGCAGTGTAACACTGTAACCATCTGGAGTACTGTACATAGTACAGTGTAACACTGTAACCACCTTGAGTACTGTACATAGTACAGTGTAACACTGTAACCACCTGGAGTACTGTACATAGTACAGTGTAACACCCTCACCTGTAACCACCTCCACACTTGTCCACACAACACATCAACTCAAAAGTGTATCTTCATGTGTTTGCGAATATCATTCTTTGTCTTGAAACATTTCTTACAAACATCACACTTGAACTCCCTCAAGCCAGTGTGTCTAAACATGTGTAGATCGAGATTAGAAACATTGAAGAATCTTTTACCACAGTCATCACATTCATATTTCTTAACACCACTGTGTGTCAGGGTGTGTCTGGTGAGGTGAGACTTTAGGGTAAATGTTTTCCCACAGTCTTTACATTCATAGTTTTTAACACCGTGTGTCAGGGTGTGTTGGGTGAGGTTAGACTTATGGGTAAATGTTTGTCCACACTCTTTACATTCATGATTTTTAACACCACTGTGTGTCAGGGTGTGTTTGGTGAGGTTAGACTTTAGGGTAAATGTTTTCCCACACTCTTTACATTCATGATTTTTAACACCACTGTGTGTCAGGGTGTGTTGGGTGAGGTTAGACTTTTGGGTAAATGTTTTCCCACATTCTTTACATTCATGATTTTTAACACCACTGTGTGTCAGGGTGTGTTGGGTGAGGTTAGACTTTTGGGTAAATGTTTTCCCACATTCTTTACATTTATGATTTTTAACACCACTGTGTGTCAGGGTGTGTTTGGTGAGGTTAGACTTTTGGGTAAATGTTTTCCCACATTCTTTACATTCATAGTTTTTAACACCACTGTGTGTCAGGGTGTGTGTGGTGAGGTTAGACTTTTGGGTAAATGTTTTCCCACATTCTTTACAATCATGATTTTTAACACCACTGTGTGTCAGGGTGTGTGTGGTGAGGGTAGACTTTTGGGTAAATGTTTTCCCACATTCTTTACATTCATGATTTTTAACACCACTGTGTGTCAGGGTGTGTGACTCGAGCTGACTCTTGCATTTAAAAGTTTTATCACACTGCTGACACTCAAACTTGTTCTCTCCTTTGTGGACGGAGCTGCCTGCCTCAAGGTGATTCTTGCCATCACACCTGCGCCTCCCCACACCTGAGGCAGACTGATTCTGCTGCTCCCGGCCACTCATGCTGCTGCCCGGCCTCACAGCCTCTACTGCAGCACTACTCCCGGCAGCACACGCCACGGCCGGCCCTGCAGGAACCCTCGGGGAAGCCGCAGCGAGCCCGGTCAGTATGGAGCAGGGCAGCCGGCTTGGACTCTGGTCTCGGCACCTGCAACAATGTTGACGGTCAGTACACACAGAGCCACGCGCTGCCTTGACACTCTACTCCTGCCTGCAGGGCCAACACCCACCTTCCTGCCTCACTCACGCCACACTTGGCAAGGCTTCCACTCCCTCATCATTTCTCATCTACATGACCAGCTCTGTCCTCAAACAGCCAGGACCAATTGTTGTACCTCGGCACACAACAACAAACACACCGTTCCATCTCACCCACGCCACGCCCAGCTCTCCAAACTTTACTCCCTCCTCCAATGATTTACACTAAGAACAAGGTGCTACAATAACCTAACATAACATAATACTTATGTATTTACCAACGCACAATGCACTGCTGGTCACAAAAACTGGCGTGTGGCTACGAAAGAAAATGGCGTCTGCATCTCGTCCAATCCCTGATTTTTGGTCATAGATAACATTTGATATCTCCTAAATTAACATAACATAAGATAAGATAAAATAACAAAACCTTAACCTGTATTAACAAAAAACAGAACCTTGTTCAAACCCAACTAAACTTTACCTTATTCTGGAAGAAGAGGTGTTGTTGTTGTTGTTGTTGTTGTTGTTGTTGTTGTGAGTTTTGTTTTGGCGTGCAGGATGTTTAGGGCCAAAAGTGCAGGTTGCAGATGAGTAAGTGGATCAGATCGTGTTGAGTTGAGGTGTCCTCTGGAGGAAGGTCCTGGTGTGCTTAAGTACTTTGAAGGCCAGGCCAGGGTACTGAGAGCCACCTAAGAGGTCAGTTGTTGTTGGTCTGCGGAGGTGGAGAGACGACAGTGAGTGGAGGAGTGCCATGGTGTGTGTGAGTGGTGGGGAGGACAGTGCAATAGGAGGTGTTGTGGGGGGTGGGGGTGTGTGTGTGTGATGGTGTAGGGCACCAAGGGCAGTGGTTGTCATCTGTCATGTCCAGCTTGTGTAGGTGTGGGTTTAGGCGGCTGTGTCCAATTGTGAGTGTGGTGACGGCAGTGTTGGTGGCACGGCTGGGTGAGTAGTGAGTAGTGAGTGTTGAGTAGGTACACCAGTGGTGTCGTGTGTGTTGTCTGAGGACAGGTTTTGTGACCGTCTGTGCACGGCTGGTGAGTAGTGAGTGGTGAGTAGGTACACCAGTGGTGTCGTGTGTGTTGTCTGAGGACAGGTTTTGTGACCGTCTGTGCACGGCTGGTGAGTAGTGAGTAGTGAGTAGGTACACCAGTGGTGTCGTGTGTGTTGTCTGAGGACAGGTTTTGTGACCGTCTGTGCATTGCACGTTCGTCAATAGGTTATTATTACGTTAGGTTAATCATTCTAGCACATTATTTTTAGCATAGATAATTGTATTTCGTCTTCCCCCAAGAACCCCACGTTCCCACAGGTCCCCAGGCTGATTGGGGGGGATAGGGATATCTTATTATATATTAATTTGCAAAGAAAATAAAACAAAAATGTCAAAATCATTCAAAATGGATCAAAATCTATACAAAAAGTGTATTATTTATATCCAAGTGCATTCTGGTGCAGATGTAACATTTTACTGCTGTAAAGAAATACTGTATTTTGTTCTGTAATTCATGGGCATAAGTGTTTGGTGTGATCTGAACATGTATCTGAGGTTGAATTTGCAGTGCATTATAAAGGTAGCCAGGGTAAATTTGCAGTTTCAACCAATATACCAAACGTAACTATAAACTGTCTCAGGGTCTTGATGACACTGTTAGGAGCATTTCTAGCCCCATATTACACTGTCGGAAACCTTTTTATTTTATTTTTTTATTTATATCTTTTTACCCATAGCCCCGGTAGGCTTCAGGGAGACCTTAGATGGTTGGCCACCGCCCGTTAGTAGCGCAGATCAGATTTTTTAAGTGACGCCTTGTTTCTTCTTGTTGATAGGCTCATGCTGCCAGCGGAAGCTCCTTGCGCATATAACATTGCAGTCCCGGCGAGGATGGTGTTATGGCAGCATGTGGGTGATCTTAGGCCACTCGGCGGTAGTAACGAAGAAACGTGGCCAGCCCGTGCCCAGGCTCCAACGCCGGACCCTGAGCTGCTATGCCTGACCGCTAGCCACTAGACCACCGCCTCCCGAAAGGAAGGCTGCGTCCCCCCCCCTAGATCACCCCACTCTGACACTATTCTAACCTAACCTAACCTGTCATCCCTATCCATACTCTGAAATCACAACAACAAATTCAGAAAAATAATTAATTAAGCATTACTAAAAATAAATAAATAAATCCCTAACCCTAACCTAACCTAACACCTCCCCCCACACGCTAGGACACTGTTCAAACACAATCAGAAATCTATCCTGATCAGGGGGCTGCGTCCCCCTTGGACCTAACCTAATCTAACCTAACCGCTCCCACACTATTTTAACTGTCCCGATCTTATTATTAATTTCCGACAGTGTAATATGGGGCTAGAAATGCTCCTAACAGTGTCATCTAGACCCTGATATAGTTTAGAGTTACGTGCATTGGTTGAAACTACAATAATACCGTAACCAGATATTGAATGGATCGTCTTACGAATCTTTACCCATATTTATATCGTCTGAGCAGTAATAATGCATATTTACCCTAAAATATAACCCTGAATTCTGTAGAGCGTTCTGGTGAAGATGTAAAATAAAAGTCGGAAATGTAGTTAGTAAAATCTTCCCACAATTGATCAAGTAATGGAGATAAATAACAAGTATGTAGAGCATTGAAGTGAAGAAAGCGAGTACCCACTTGTCTCAGTGTCACTAGAATGCATTACCTTGTTTAAAGTTGATTGTGAGCGGCTATCTGCTCTGCCAGTGTGTACAATGTGATACTATTGGTGCCACAACACTAAAATATGGCGCCACGTGTTCCTCTTCTTCCTGTGGTCTGAAACAGCGGCCAGCTTGGTCTTGGTCTTGATGTGACAGGAGGCTTGCGAGGAAACGGTAGCCTCACCTTCTTATCTGCACCTCCTGTCAACGATATAACAAACAATAAACACAAAGAACAATACTCTACATAATAAAGTTAATTCTTATTCTTATAGTAGCTACACTCGACACTGGTATCCTGAGTGTTCTCATGGTGTTGGTGTTGTTGGGTACAAGCTAGAAAAACTTAGATTCAGGACAGACATAGGTAGATATTGGTTCACAAACAGTGGTGAACGATTGGAATAGGCTGGATAGACACGTAGTAAGTGCTGAGTCAATAGGTAGCTTTAAAAGACGGTTGGATGAGAGTATGGGTAGGGATGACAGGTGGGATGACTAAATATTGGATTATTCCAAGGGTGGGGGACAAGGAACTGCCTCGTGTAGGTCATTAACTGGCCTCTTGCAGTTTCCTCATTTCTTATGTTCTTGGTTGAAAAAGTCACAATTCATCTGTTACCCATTACAACTGGCACTAAAACCACACTGCAGAGTAAACACCTACCTCTCTCTGCCACAACCATACACGCCTACACAATAGATAAGCCTTGATCAAGGATCTTATCTGTAAAAGATCCTTGGCCTTGATAGATATAAGCAGTCTAGGCGGCAGGCGCGGCGACCCTCTCATCATGTGGTCAACTCACCTGGTAGGGCCTTACCCAAGGAACCTTGGCCTTACCACTCTGTATTCAGCCAGACTGAGTGGGTGGATGGAATTGAGAAGAATGGGATCAAAAGGAGAACAAATCATTACCGAAGAAGGACTGTAATCTGGACTTAAACACAGGGAGGCTGGGAGCGTCAACAATATCATGGGGTAGTGAGTTCCACCTCTGAATGACACAACAGAAAAAACGTCTACGAGCTTCCAACTGACAATGCTGCATTTGGATCTTAAATCTATGACCTCTAGTACCAACATCTGGGCACATAGTGAAAATATCAGTTGGAGAAATGATACTTAATTCATGGAAAATATAATAACAAAATACACCAACACCATCCATTCCCTTCCAGTTCTTGCAATCACTTCACATCAATCATCCTTGTACTCACCTCCCCACACAGTCCCACCAACACCACCATCCATTCCCTTCCAATTCTTGCAATCACTTCATTCATTTCACGTCAATCATCCTTGTACTCACCTCCACACACAGTCCCACCAACACCACCATCCATTCCCTTCCAATTCTTGCAATCACTTCATTCATTTCACGTCAATCATCCTTGTACTCACCTCCACACACAGTCCCACCAACACCACCATCCATTCCCTTCCAGTTCTTGCAATCACTTCATTCATTTCACGTCAATCATCCTTGTATTCACCTCCACACACAGTCCCACCAACACCACCATCCATTCCCTTCCAGTTCTTGCAATCACTTCATTCATTTCACGTCAATCATCCTTGTATTCACCTCCCCACACAGTCCCACCAACACCACCATCCATTCCCTTCCAATTCTTGCAATCACTTCATTCATTTCACGTCAATCATCCTTGTACTCACCTCCCGACACAGTCCCACCAACAACACCATCCATTCCCTTCCAGTTCTTGCAATCACTTCATTCATTTCACGTCAATCATCCTTGTACTCACCTCCCGACACAGTCCCACCAACACCACCATCCATTCCCTTCCAGTTCTTGCAATCACTTCATTCATTTCACGTCAATCATCCTTGTACTCACCTCCCCACACAGTCCCACCAACAGTACCATCCATTCCCTTCCAATTCTTGCAATCACTTCATTCATTTCACGTCAATCATCCTTGTATTCACCTCCCGACACAGTCCCACCAACAGTACCATCCATTCCCTTCCAATTCTTGCAATCACTTCATTCATTTCACGTCAATCATCCTTGTACTCACCTCCACACACAGTCCCACCAACAACACCATCCATTCCCTTCCAGTTCTTGCAATCACTTCATTCATTTCACGTCAATCATCCTTGTACTCACCTCCCGACACAGTCCCACCAACAACACCATCCATTCCCTTCCAGTTCTTGCAATCACTTCATTCATTTCACGTCAATCATCCTTGTATTCACCTCCACACACAGTCCCACCAACACCACCATCCATTCCCTTCCAATTCTTGCAATCACTTCATTCATTTCACGTCAATCATCCTTGTATTCACCTCCCCACACAGTCCCACCAACAACACCATCCATTCCCTTCCAATTCTTGCAATCACTTCATTCATTTCACGTCAATCATCCTTGTACTCACCTCCCCACACAGTCCCACCAACAACACCATCCATTCCCTTCCAGTTCTTGCAATCACTTCATTCATTTCACGTCAATCATCCTTGTATTCACCTCCACACACAGTCCCACCAACAACACCATCCATTCCCTTCCAGTTCTTGCAATCACTTCATTCATTTCACGTCAATCATCCTTGTACTCACCTCCCCACACAGTCCCACCAACAACACCATCCATTCCCTTCCAATTCTTGCAATATCTTCATTCATTTCACGTCCCATTTCTGTTAGAATCACACGCATCATTTCCATTCTGTCACGGTCATACTTTTCACATTCCAGTACCACATGCTCTACCGTCTCATCCTCTCCCATGTCACACATCTGGCACACTTTGCTGCGGGACTCTGACCATCTGTAGTTCCTTGCATACTACACATCCATACACTGTGCCCTTTGCTAGCTCGGAAGAGAAGATCACCACCCAGGCTTCCATCATACCACCTTACATACATTGGGGACCTTTTATCTCTGTACCATTCCAAAGTCTTCTTTCATTCCATCTCAGTCTTCTACTTAATCAGTCCCAAACCTTTCACTGTTTTGTCTATCTCACATCCCACTCTAACCCTTCCCTACTTCTGTTCATCACCTTCCACTCATACACCCATTCTCTCCCTTCACAAAATCTATGCATTCAGTGCCCTACTTCCAACTTGTCTATCTCCTTTTCACTCCATGCAATCACTTCCATACCATACATAACACTCGGAACAGCCACACTCTTCCATATCTCTCGCAACACGTCATATTTACTTGCTCTCATTCTTGCTGCACTCCCTAGTCGGCCAACCCACTGATTCACCATACTAATCTTTTCATTCTTTGTCTTCTCACATCCACTTGGGCTCATCCATATCCCTAGGTACTTATACTCACATACTTGTTGCAGCTCATTCACTCCAAGTCTCCATGTAGCATCCCTCTCATCTTCTGATCTATTCACTATCATTACCTTGCTTTTTTCACACCTAAAATTCACTCCAAAATCTCTTCCCTACTCATGTAGCACATCTAGTAAGCTTTGTACTTCCTGTGCAGACTCACTCATCACTACTACATCATCTGCATATAACAGCATGCATACCTTGTCTCTCCCAACGCTCACTCCTGCATTCATTCTTTACAACCTGACGGCTAGTTCTTCTGTGTACATACTAAATAAAATTGTTGACAGACTACATCCTTGAGAGGAAACCTACTTAACCACATGTAACACCACTCCTACCAGGGATAAAATTATAGAACTAATAAAACATAAATAATACCTCTGCTGCCTACACCATATATTTCTACATCTGGTAGTATTACATTTTAGCCGACAACTCTTTCACAGCATCAATTTATTTGTTTTCCTTTTGGCACACTTCCATACCTGTACTGTACTGTACATAGTGCAGTGTAACACTGTAACCACCTGGAGTACTGTACATAGTGCAGTGTAACACTGTAACCACCTGGAGTACTGTACATAGTGCAGTGTAACACTGTAACCACCTGGAGTACTGTACATAGTGCAGTGTAACACTGTAACCACCTGGAGTACTGTACATAGTGCAGTGTAACACTGTAACCACCTGGAGTACTGTACATAGTGCAGTGTAACACTGTAACCACCTGGAGTACTGTACATAGTGCAGTGTAACACTGTAACCACCTGGAGTACTGTACATAGTACAGTGTAACACTGTAACCACCTGGAGTACTGTACATAGTACAGTGTAACACTGTAACCATCTGGAGTACTGTACATAGTGCAGTGTAACACTGTAACCACCTGGAGTACTGTACATAGTGCAGTGTAACACTGTAACCACCTGGAGTACTGTACATAGTACAGTGTAACACTGTAACCACCTGGAGTACTGTACATAGTACAGTGTAACACTGTAACCACCTTGAGTACTGTACATAGTACAGTGTAACACTGTAACCACCTGGAGTACTGTACATAGTACAGTGTAACACTGTAACCACCTGGAGTACTGTACATAGTACAGTGTAACACTGTAACCACCTTGAGTACTGTACATAGTAACACTGTAACCACCTGGAGTACTGTACATAGTACAGTGTAACACTGTAACCATCTGGAGTACTACTGTACATAGTGCAGTGTAACCACCTGGAGTACTGTACATAGTACAGTGTAACACTGTAACCACCTTGAGTACTGTACATAGTACGGTGTAACACTGTAACCACCTGGAGTACTGTACATAGTACAGTGTAACACTGTAACCACCTGGAGTACTGTACATAGTACAGTGTAACACCCTCACCTGTAACCACCTCCACACTTGTCCACACAACACATCAACTCAAAAGTGTATCTTCATGTGTTGGCGAATATCATTCTTTGTCTTGAAACATTTCTTACAAACATCACACTTGAACTTCCTCAAGCCAGTGTGTCTAAACATGTGTAGATCGAGATCATAAAGAGTAAAGAATCTTTTACCACAGTCATTACATTCATAGTTTTTAACACCGTGTGTCAGGGTGTGTTGGGTGAGGCGAGACTTTTGGGTAAATGTTTTCCCACATTCTTTACATTTATGATTTTTAACACCACTGTGTGTCAGGGTGTGTCTGGTGAGGGCAGACTTTAGGGTAAATGTTTTCCCACACTCTTTACATTCATAGTTTTTAACACCACTGTGTGTCAGGGTGTGTTTGGTGAGGTCAGACTTTAGGGTAAATGTTTTCAAACATTCTTTACATTCATAGTTTTTAACACCATTGTGTGTCAGGGTGTGTTGGGTGAGGTTAGACTTTAGGGTAAATGTTTTCCCACATTCTTTACATTTATGATTTTTAACACCACTGTGTGTCAGGGTGTGTTCGGTGAGGTTAGACTTTCGGGTAAATGTTTTCCCACATTCTTTACATTTATGATTTTTAACACCACTGTGTGTCAGGGTGTGTGTGGTGAGGTGAGACTTTAGGGTAAATGTTTTCCCACACTCTTTACATTCATAGTTTTTAACACCACTGTGTGTCAGGGTGTGTGTGGTGAGGTGAGACTTTAGGGTAAATGTTTTCCCACATTCTTTACATTCATAGTTTTTAACACCATTGTGTGTCAGGGTGTGTCTGGTGAGGTGAGACTTTAGGGTAAATGTTTTCCCACATTCTTTACATTCATGATTTTGAACACCACTGTGTGTCAGGGTGTGTGTGGTGAGGTGAGACTTTAGGGTAAATGTTTTCCCACATTCTTCACATTTATAGTTTTTAACACCGTGTGTCAGGGTGTGTCTGGTGAGGTGAGACTTTAGGGTAAATGTTTTCCCACACTCTTTACATTCATAGTTTTTAACACCACTGTGTGTCAGGGTGTGTTGGGTGAGGTTAGACTTTAGGGCAAATGTTTTCCCACATTCTTTACATTTATAGTTTTTAACACCACTGTGTGTCAGGGTGTGTGTGGTGAGGTGAGACTTTTGGGTAAATGTTTTCCCACACTCTTTACATTCATAGTTTTTAACACCACTGTGTGTCAGGGTGTGTCTGGTGAGGTCAGACTTTAGGGTAAATGTTTTCCCACATTCTTTACATTCATAGTTTTTAACACCACTGTGTGTCAGGGTGTGTCTGGTGAGGTCAGACTTTAGGGTAAATGTTTTCCCACATTCTTTACATTCATAGTTTTTAACACCGTGTGTCAGGGTGTGTCTGGTGAGGTGAGACTTTTGGGTAAATGTTTTCCCACATTCTTTACATTCATAGTTTTTAACACCACTGTGTGTCAGGGTGTGTCTGGTGAGGTGAGACGTTAGGGTAAATGTTTTCCCACATTCTTTACATTTATAGTTTTTAACACCGTGTGTCAGGGTGTGTTGGGTGAGGTTAGACTTTCGGGTAAATGTTTTCCCACACTCTTTACATTCATAGTTTTTAACACCACTGTGTGTCAGGGTGTGTGTGGTGAGGTCAGACTTTAGGGTAAATGTTTTCCCACATTCTTTACATTCATAGTTTTTAACACCACTGTGTGTCAGGGTGTGTCTGGTGAGGTGAGACTTTAGGGTAAATGTTTTCCCACACTCTTTACATTCATAGTTTTTAACACCACTGTGTGTCAGGGTGTGTTGGGTGAGGTTAGACTTTAGGGCAAATGTTTTCCCACATTCTTTACATTTATGATTTTTAACACCACTGTGTGTCATGGTGTGTGACTCAAGCTTACTCTTGCATTTAAAAGTTTTATCACACTGCTGACACTCAAACTTGTTCTCTCCTTTGTGGACGGAGCTGCCTGCCTCAAGGTGATTCTTGCCATCACACCTGTGCCTCCCCACACCTGAGGCAGACTGATCCTGCTGCTCCCGGCCACTCATGCTGCTGCCCGGCCTCACAGCCTCCACTGCAGCACTACTCCCGGCAGCACACGCCACAGCCGGTCCTGCAGGAACCCTCGGGGAAGCCGCAGCGAGTCCAGTCAGTGCCAAGCAGGGCAGCCGGCTTGGACTCTGGCCTCGGCACCTGCAACAATGTTGACGGTCAGTACACAGAGAGCCACGCGCTGCCTTGACACTCTGCTCCTGCCTGCAGGGCCAACACCCACCTTCCTGCCTCACTCACGCCACACTTGCCGAGGCTTCCACTCCCAGCCAGTTAATGACGTATACGAGGCAGCTTGTCCCCCACCCTTGGAATAATCCAATATTTAGCCATCCCACCTGTCATCCCTATCCATACTCTGATCCAATCATCATTTAAAGCTACCTATTGACTCAGCACTTACTACGTGTCTATCCAGCCTATTCCAATCGTTCACCACTGTTTGTGAACCAATATCTACCTATGTCTGTCCTGAATCTAAGTTTTTCTAGCTTGTACCCATTTCCACGTGTCCTATCCTGGCTACCAAATTCTAAAACCTGATCAATGTTTCCCTTATTAATTCCTTTTACCCATTTGAAAACCTCAATCATATCCCCTCTTGCCCTCCTTCTCTCTAGGGAGTGGAGATTAAGACGTTTTAACCTATCTTTGTAGGGTAAATTTCTCAGCCCCTGAATCATCTTGGTCATTCTTCTCTGAACTGCCTCCAAGGAGCCTATATCCTTCCTATAATAAGGGGACCAAAATTGAGCTGCATAATCTAGGTGGGGTCTGACTAGCGCTAAATACAACCTCAGAATGACCTCAGAACTCCTATTTGTCACACACACCTACTAATAAATCCCAGTATCTTGTTGGCCCTATTTCTAGCTATAACACACTGTTCCCTGGGGCGCAAGTCACTGCTTATTTGAACTCCTAAGTCCCTCACACTATATGACCTTCCTAAGGTAGTGTCATTTAATGTGTAGTCTACAGACCTATTTCCTTTACCTACGCTCATAATACTACACTTGTTAACATTAAACTGCATCTGCCATTTCTCTGACCACTCGTACAGCCTATTTAAGTCATCCTGCAGCATCCTAGCATCATCTAAATTCTTTACCTGTCTTCCTATCTGTGTCATCGGCAAATTTACTGATATCACTATTTATTCCTGTCTCTAAGTCATTTATATAGATTATGAATAACAATGGTCCTAGTACTGATCCCTGTGGTACCCCACTAGTGACATTACCCCATTCTGATTTCTTCCCATTGATCTGTACCCTCTGTTCCCTACCAGTAAGCCATCCCCTAATCCATTCTAGTACCTTCCCACCTATGCCGTGAGCCTTAACTTTACTTAATAGTCTCCTATGGGGTACTCTGTCAAAGGATTTACTGGTCCAAATAAACTATATCGTACTCGTCCCCCTTATCTATTGTTTCAAATACTTTCCTATAGAAGGATAATAAATTTGTGAGGCATGACTCTCCCTTGCTAAAACCATGTTGACTATGTCTAATTAGCTTGTGTTCATCTAAATGTCTTCTAATTGCCCTTGCTATGATAGCTTCTAACATCTTGCCTACCACTCATGTTAAACTAATTGGGCGGTAGTTACTACTTTCTGCCTTATCTCCTTTCTTGAATATAGGAACTACATTTGCCTGCCTCCACAGCCTAGGAACTACTCCTGTGTCTAGTGATTCTCTAAAAATCATTGCAATAGGTTCAACAAGTTCTTCTCTACATTCCCTAAGAATCCTCGGAAAAATGTGGTCCGGCCCGGGAGATTTATTCTTTTTAAGTCTATCTATTTCCTTGCTAACTACTTCCCTACTTATGACTATTTCACTTAATTTATCATCCTCTTGTCCCCTAAAGATCTGCACTGGCTCCAGTTCAATACCTGACTCTTCTTGAGAAAATAGAGACAAGAAGTATTTATTTAATTCCTTACTAATATCCTCACCATTTTCTATCAAGCTGCCATCCATTCCTTTAAGAGGTCCTATTCTTTCCTTTGTTTTAGCCTTGTACAACTAATATAATCCCTTTGGATCCTTCTGGGCATCTCTTGCTATCCTAACCTCATAATTCCTCTTTGCAGTCCTAACATTATCTTTTCTTTCCTAGCTAGGTCATTATACTGCCC
Source organism: Cancer borealis (assembly GCA_036785275.1). Taxonomy (NCBI): domain Eukaryota; kingdom Metazoa; phylum Arthropoda; class Malacostraca; order Decapoda; family Cancridae; genus Cancer; species Cancer borealis. The sequence goes on along the minus strand of JAXIVD010000926.1, from coordinate 84,138 downwards.
TACTACCTGTACTTCTCCCCTTTTAATTCTCCTATAGAGTCCCCTTTTTAATCCAATTTCCCTTCTAATGCTGCTATTCATCCATTTTGGATCATTTTCATTAGACCTAATCCTCCTCTTAGATATATACTGTTCCTGCCCTGTATGAATTTCCCTAACTATGCTATTATAATGCAATTCTACCTCAATGTTTTGATCCTCCTCTCTGCCTACTCCTATTCCCTCCCAATTTATACTCTGCAGGTGGTGTCTGAGGTCCTGGTAATTGGCTTCTCTAAAATCTGGTACTAAAGCAGTGTTTTGTTCTACCTGCCTCTTTGCATTAATCTTGAATCTAATTTCATGGTGGTCACTCGCTCCTATCTCAACCTGGCTGACCAAAGTTTCATTATTCGTTAAGACCAGATCTAAAATATTTCCCTGTCGTGTTGGTTCCCTTACAAGTTGTGTGAAAAAACCATCCTGGACGACATTTAAGAATTCCTCCGAGCATCCGTCTCCTATCATACTATCCCAGTCTATTCTCCTATTGACTTAACTTACCTTTAAACACCTGTTTCTCGGTAACTACGCCTTTCTAACACAGTACACACTTACTACGTACACTCACATGTCTAAATACTTACCTCTAGTCGACCTAATGTTACATCAAATCACCTATTCAACTATAATAACAGGACAAGACGCTCACCACAATCTCGGTCCCGAAATGGCTGCCGCCTTTTACCTACTCAGATCTTGATTTTGATGCCACAGGTGACTTGAAATTTCTCTCAAGTCAGGCCTTTGTATCGGCAGCTCCTGTGAGGGAAATAAAGATAAAAAAATGGAAAGCACACACTAAAAAAAAAAAAAAAAAAAAAATAAGATATATATATATTTTCATTACACGCCCTATAGTTTCTCAATCTCACATACCACATTTTCTCCAGGCACTCCAGGGCGGGCAGCTGGATGAAGGAAGGAACTCTCGGCTCGCCGAATTGTTATCACCGTAACCCTATCCTTACATCTCTGTCCAGGGGGTGGGTGGCAAGCTCCATCCTCCTCCTTTGTTGTATATATTCTTAAATCAACAATAAATGTATCAATCAATCAACAATAACAGTCGGTTCCATGAATACCAAGACAATCATTTTTATTTTATATCATTGTTTTACGGACACTTATTAATTTTTTTTATCCACAAAATAATTATTTTCATATATATTTTACATATTCCATAAGCTATAATGATACGGTAACAATAAACTGAACCCATATATATACTCTCTTTTTAAAACACTAAATTGACTGTAGAAAAACATGAGTATAACAATTCGGCGAGCCGAGAGTTCCTTCACAGAACAACAACAATTGCGAGGGAATATTCAAACCAATATGGAGTGGTTGAGCTCTGAATGTCTGTATTTTGACGGTGATGGTTTTCACAATGTCGGAATTCATCAAGAAGAAGACTGCATTAAACTACGGACTAATGTAAGAATTCCAATGTAGGAATGTAATGTAGGAATTCCAGCAATGGAAAGGCGTCTTCTGTATGACTCACCAGGTGAGTCATGCTTCAACTCCTACAAGTTGTTTTCTGTTGGCTGCAGAAAGCTACTTCACTATTATAGTTGCTGATATGTCACCACGGCGTCAAGCATAAAGGAGTGAAGAAAACTTATACTGGGTAAGTAAATTTTCGTCTATGTACAAGGGATGGCACTCCCAAGGAGTTGGCAAATAAACCACCTGTGAGCCAAGTTTCAGTAACTATTATTGCAGTTTCAGCCAACACACTATTGGTGGTTTTAATAAACTTGATGGTTCATATTTCATTATTAGAAGCATTTCTAACCTCATATTGGCCAGCCAGAAATGATTTCTTGGGATCCACCAGTTAGATTCGGTTGGGTTAGGTCTGGTTAGGTCTGGCAGGTTAGGTTGGTTTGTGGTCTAGTTTAGAAATGCTTCCTGACTGGCCAGTATGGGGTTAGAAATGCTCCTAACAACAGTAGGTTAGGTAAAGTAGTGGATACAGTATATACTGTAGATGTAGATGAACCTATGTAGGCTAGATGGCTATCTGCTAAATTTTTACCAAGTTCTTTATTATTATTGTTATTATTATCACTATTACTATTATTATTATTATTATTATTATTATTATTATTATTATTATTATTATTATTATTATTATTTATCAGGTATATCATACCATATGCAAATCATTGCCTCCATTAAGCTGTAGTAGTTATCCTTGTAAAGATTTAAAGAATTCAGATTGTGCCTGCCTGCCTTTAAAATCTGATGCACTCATAATAAAAATATACATAGATAATGTGTAGGATGAGTGTGTATTCTGAACATTGAAAGGCCGCGCGCTGCTCACCGACAAGATTTGACTATTGTTTTCACGTGTGGCTCATTATAAAGTGACACAATGACGTGTGACAGTGACTGCAGCGTTTGCAAGAGGGAAGTAAAGAGAGGGACGAGTAGTAGAGGGCTATCTTGCCAGAAATGCGGAGAATGGTTCCACGCGGTATGTTTAGGATCAGTGTATCAGAAAAATGACGCCGTCCTGAAACTAAAAAACGTCTGGTGGTTCTGTAACAAGTGTGAGCGAGAGGTATCAGGAGATTGGGGTTTAGGAGAGAAAGCAGAAGATCCAGACGAGTATGGAAGAGAATGGGAGATGAAATTTAGCAGTAGGAAATGTAAAATCATGAAATTTAACACAGCGGAAGCAGGGCAGTGGGTGCTGGGGGATAATGTCCTTGAAGTAGTGGAAAGATTTAGTTACTTAGGGATAGAAATAAGTAAAGAAGGTATTGGAGGCAGTGAGCAGAGAAAATGTAATGAAAGTAAGGCAAGGAAAATGATGGGAATGATCATAAGTACAGGAAGCAGGGAATCAACTCCTCTCTTTTTTCTAACTCCATGTGTCTTAACTTAAAGTTCACATTTTTCAACACGCTAGAATTGTCCAAAATTTTGCCATCACACTTTTCCAGTCTCGTCTCAGATATCTCATCTCTTATCTCTTCAGCGGCATTGACTATATTTACACTATTTACCTTCTCCTCAGCTCCTTCATGATATCTTTTCAACATATTGATATGACACAATTGATTACTCTTTCTTCTTCCAGGAGTTTTTACGATGTAATTTACATCACTCAATTGTCTTTCAATCTCCCAAGGCCCACTGTATCTTGCTTTCATTGGATGTCCTTGCATGGGAAATAACACAAGTACTTTGTCACCTACATTGAATTTTCTGATTCTGGCCTTACGATCATACCATCCCTTCATTTTACTTTGAGCCTCCTTCAAGTTCTCCATGGCAATCTGCCTGGCTCTCAATAATCCATGTTTAAGGTCTGACACATATCTCACAATGTTTGGTGGATCATCACTGCCTAGCCATTTTTCCTTTAACATTCTCAAAGGTCCTCTCACCTCATGGCCATATACTAACTCGAAAGGACTAAATCCTGTTGACTCCTGCACACTATCTCTCAATGCAAACAGTGCCAATGGCACAGCCTCATCCCAGTCAACTCCCATCTCTTCACAATATATCCTGAGGGTGTTCTTAAGAGTTTGGTCCTGGCACATTTTCCCCCCCAACATTACAATTGAGAGTTTGGTGAAATCTTTCCACACAGCCCTGTGATTGTGGATGATATGCACTTGAAAGCTGCTGCTGTATATGTAAACCCTTTAATACTTTCTGAAACATATCACTAGTAAAATTATAATTTTTAGATTATATTAGCTCCCTCCCTGAACTGTGTGCAGGAAATAGAGTGATAACAGCACTAGTAGGAGAGTCTTAGGCCGGCGTCATTCTATGCGTTCGTTGTGGCGCCGCCGTTGTGGCGCTGCCGCATCCGGCGCCGCATCCGGCGCCACATCCGGCGCCGCAAATGGTGATGACGCACACAAACCCATAACACATTTTCTGGAGTTTGTGACGTCACTGTCCGGCGTTAGCCCTTTCGTGTATCTAATTTAAGGCGTGGTCACACTAGCTATTGATATCGATTGATCTGGGGTTATGGCTGGATTGGCCAGCCATTTGAGTTGCATTGGCTACTGATTCTTGCTGCACCGAGCTACCGGTAAGGACGGGTTTCACTGGCATGTTTTGCTAGCGCTAGCGGTAGACGAATGTAGGTACTGAGAAACTATCGTTTATTCAGTATATATGCAACAACAAAAATACTGCATTTCTTTTTTCAATGACGTTTTATGAGTATGAGAAAAATAGGATAGACGACAATACAAGAAAACACCCAAATATAAATCTTGATTCGATGCAAATATAGCATTTACTTCTCGCATGACAAGATCAAGGCGAAAGAGGTCACAAGAAGAAGAAGAGGAAGACCAAAACAAACCTTTACCAAGGCCACCAACATAAATAGTTCAATTCATTGTTCCCATGACGCTGTTATAAGTCTCATCGAAAATGTTCATGAGCAGAAGAAGAAGAGAAGTGCTTCCTCCATAACGGCTTGTGTTGTTGTTATGATCAGCTGATTCCACAAGGTTAGTGGTTCTACTTGTGTGTGGCCAGATTGCTAGTCGTATCGCTGTAAAGCCAGGGAAAACGGAAGCCAGGCTAGCGTTAGCAATACCTAGTGTGACCGTAGCTTAAGTCCGTAGACAGTCTCTTTGTACAAAATCTTCAGTCCATTGTAACTTTTTTTTTAAGACAATTTTCATGTCGGTCAACTAGCGTCACCTGGAAATTAATAGAAATTAATAAATAAATTAATAAAAGTTATGTTTAAGAGTATAATACATACTGCATTTCAAGACTTCAGTATCAGTCATGTTTTAGAGTATAGTATGTACCGCATATCACGACTTCAGTATCAGTCATGTTTTGGTGAATACAAGTACTACAATCTGTGCTGTTTTGGTTTGTTTTAGTGAATTCTTATTGTGTGCAGGGGCTAGAAAGGTAATAATCGAATAATTCAGACTTCCAAATAATTCGACCCAGGGTTCCCTCCAACTAGGTCGAATTATAGAGGTTTTAATGCAGTGGTAGCATATCTTTATTATTTTCCCTCAAGGACCAGATCTGTCAGTATTACAAGGGAGCTTCCCATCCGAAGTGTGCGTAAACATGAGGACGATGCCATAACCACAGCCCCGGAGGTGAGTTGAACCTTGTTAAACACACAACGAGTGAGGAAGTGAGTGAGTGGTGGTAGTCAGGGTTTTTAAAAGGGTGATTTATGTTACATTTTTGGGTTCACATTTCACTACATTTAACATATTAGTAAGTCTTGCATAAAAGATTAATTATTTAGTTTTGTTAAGTTCTATGAGCCCAAGAATCATATACAATTATTCCTTCTCCTCCTTCCTTGCCTCTCTCTTTACTCTTCCTCCTTCTGTAGCTCTCTCCCAACTTTCCTATTCCTCCTTACTATTGCATAAAACCTCGCATCTCATCCTGCAGGAGTGAGAAGGACCACTACTAGCACCCAGACACAAGTGGTGACCTTCCCTCCCTCCCAGCCAGCCAGTCAGGTCACCATCAAGTCACGTATCACTGCAACACTTTATTACCAACACCGCCTCTGCTTCCTCCTTTGTTGAAACGCTAACAGATCGTGAAGGTTTGTTGAACTCTACTCCCAACCACCTGTTACGCCTGTTACACACCTGTTACCATGCACCACGTGTTGGGAATAGAGTGTCACCTCATTCAACACTGGTATACACGTGTGTGGTGAGGTTCGAACCAAGTACCATCAGGTTAGTTTGCCAACACTTATACAACCTCATGTGAGTACAAAGACACTTTCTATACTCTTCCTTGTGTGTTTGTAGTTATTATGTCGGGTGTACTGTAGTGATGTAGAGGACACGTGGTTGTAGTAAGTAAGTAAGTACTGGTGTTTGTATTGTAGTGTGTGTTTGTAGTGTTGTAAATGCAACTATATTTCACATTTCAATTTTGAACATTATTTTTCTTCACCATTGTTGTTGTTTTTCTTCTGGCACTGATATTCCTTAATTATCTCCGTAAAAAAAAAAACAGAACAGAAACATTATTAGCTTTGTAACTATTGAGACGCTTTATATCTACCCAAATCCGTCTTTTTTTCCTCTTTCTTTTAAGTGAGCCTTTTTATTGCCATTGACTGGTTTTCCAATAGCATAAAAAAGAATGTAAGTATGGAATATAAATAGCAGTCAGCATTCATTGAACTAAGGTGACAGAGGAAGGTTATGATAATAGTAATGTTGAAACAAGACTCTATGCCTATATTACCTGCCGTGTGTGTGAGAGTGTGTGTGTGTGTGTGTGTGTGTGTGTGTGTGTGTGTGTGTGTGTGTGTGTGTGTGTGTGTGTGTGTGTGTACAGTCAGCCTATCGATGTTTTATTATTAATGTAGAGCAATAGTACATAGAGAGGTAGGTAAATTAATTAAACGTAACGACATTGCCTTCCATTCCTACTTAATTGTCATCCATATTGTGTACTGATGATGTTTTTTTTGTTTGTTTTTATTAATATTATTATTATTATGAGTAGAATGTTGGCTGACGGGCTGGTAACCATTGTGGTGTTTGTGTAGATGAGCCACGGTATTGTTTGGTGGGCGGCTTTTGTTTGTTTGTTTGTTTGTCCTCTTGTTGTTCTGCTTCAAGGTACTGCAAGGACATCAACAAAAGGTCCATTGTTTGTTTGTTTGATTCACTTTCCTTTCTTTCTCCTTCCTTCATGTTCTTGGTATCTAATTCAACGACTCATATCTCATTACAAGGGGAAAACATCCTTAGGTAGTGGCTACATTTATTTATCATGTGAATGCAGTTAAGCTTCTGTAACATGTCACTTAGTGCAGTATTAGGATGACTCAGCTATTGGTTTAGTTCAGAAGATCCTGGTTTGAAAAGGGAACGAAGGCGAAGTCTGGACACTGGTTCCATCTGTCTGTGGGTCTGTGGGTGAGTTATAGGTGTTAGTGTTGTTATTAGTAATACTAGTGGTTGTTAGTAGTAGTAGTAGTGTTTGTTGTTGCAATAATATAATCACACATACACACACACTTTTATATTTTTAGATATTGAATACAGGCTAAAAGAAACTGGTAGTTATTTACACACACACACACACACACACACACACACACACACTACTCACTTAGTTTGGTAGTTTATAGCCCCCACCTCCTCCTGTTACGCAGATAGACCAGCATCCCCACCTACACTCCCACCAACACCAACACCCCTACCACCACCCCCACCACCCACAGATTGCCACCTGTCGTCTCTTGGTCCGAACAGGTATAGGTGATCTTCGTGGTGGTGGTGGTCGTAGGGGCTGGAGGCTCCGTGCAGGTAGTTACCTTGGGGGGATTGAGGTCGGCCACAAATATGATGGTACATTGCGATGGTACGTTTCTCGTCAGCCACTTGGATGCGCCGTGAGCCACCACGCTGAGGTTGTACTGGCTTGGTGCGGGACTGTCTATCGTGCACTCCATCATGCATCTCCAAATGTGAAACCCCAAACTAAGACTGGTGCTGCCATCAGTGTTTGTGTTTACCCAGGCCTGTGATTGGTACCACGTATTATCCTGCCGGAAACACTGAGGCTCCACAGGGAACCAGGCGGCGTGGTGAGTGCCATCACTTCCATGCAGGTCAAAGTGGACGCCTTTGAAGCCACTCTCAGGCATCACAAACAGATTAACTGTATTGTCACTCCCTTCAATGGTCTTGATGATGCCTTGTGTTCGTCCTTCCGTCACTTGTACTACTCCTTTCGTCATGGCTCTGTCTACAACAGCAGCACAGTCCTCGGCCAGGGCGGGGCTCAGGCCGCCCCCAGGACTTAACACTAACAACACCAACACCAACACCACTCTCGCCATGACTGCCAACCAGTGTGCGTGTGCGTGTGTGTGTGTGTGTGGTATGTGTATGTTATAATTTCTAGATTATATTAGCTCCCTCCCTGAACTGTGTACAGGAAATAGAGTGATAACAGCACTAGTAGGAGATAGTGATGTGTCGTTCGTGAACGAATCGGTTCGTAGAGCCGGCTCTTCTAGATGAACGAGAAGAGCCGGCTCTTTGCCTCGAGAGCCGTTTATGCTTAAGTTTCTAGTTTTTCCATATTTTTGCAATTTTCTAATAAAATGCAATGATTAGCGATTGTTAATAATTATAATAATGCTAATAATAATAATTACGAGTATGAGGCCTAGTTATTGAAATGATACAGTAAAATAATTGAGTTTCCCCTTCAAATTAACAAAGAAAACTATTTCCAAGTGCCTTGCCTTCTAGCAAAGATGGGTAACTCAACACATAAAACACATCTATATGAATAATTCAGAAAATATATGGTAGGCCAATGATGTGAAATGTACACTACAATATTCCCTACAACATATCGGTAAATGAAGACCAATTGGTTTATTTTAGGATTTCTTAGCCTCTTTAAGTGAGGAAGATGAAGATGATGAAGACAACAGTAGTGATGAGGAAGGCAATGGGAAAGTGAAGGCTGCCAGGATAGCCAAGTATCGTCAACTGATTAAGGAGATAGACGAGAAAGAGAAGAGAATCAGAGGTAGAGGAAAGGGAAGAAGAAAACTCTACAAAAATAATTGAGGACGGAGTTACCCAACTTAATCCCTTTGAAAAGTATTTGGAGAAGAGGAAAGCCAAGAGGAAGGAGAAGAGAACTAAACAAAAGGCAAATAAGATACAGAAAGAAGATGGGGAGTCAGATGTACTTATTTCAGATGATGATTTACCCGGAAAAATTGGTGACCTCTACTCAGACCCATTCTTTGCCGAGGAAATCAAGAAGAAGAAGAAGAAAATACTGCTTCAAGATGATGAGACAAGGGATCGAAGATGGAAGCAATGACAAGGTGGGTGTTTCATTGTAATTGTGTGTGTGTGTGTTCTTTCAACTCCCTTCACTATAGTAAGAGGGACAGTTACTGCAAAGGTAATCTGGATCCTGTCTCGCCACTACCCAAAATAATTAATCATAATTATATGAAGTGAAAAGAAAACTCAAACCATTTTTCCAAATCAATATGTGATGACATGAGCCTTGGCCTTGATCACGCTGGCTGTGCATACAATCAGATGTGACAAATTGGATGAAGTACAAACAGAACAAAACCAACAAGCATATAATTATTTGTTCAGGGTAATCTTGAGCTTCTTCTGATGGAGGAAGATAAGGAGGACAAGAAACACTTCAACATGAGGGAGATTATTAAAAACAGTGAAGCTGACACTAAGAAGAGAAGGAAGAATAAACTAAAGATAAAAATGTTGGAAAAGCAGAAAGAACATAAGAACAAATCATTGGATGACTTTAAGGTGAGAAAACAAAGAACCAGTGATGGATGTTTGGTTGTAATCCAATGTTGTTTTTCATAAGTAATATTTTATACTTTTACAGAACTACCAATCAAATTAACTTCCCCTCAAATGACCACAAGTGAAAATGAAAAAGCAACATTACCCAGCTATTCATGTTGTGTTTTCCTTCCTCAGGTCAACGTGAGTGACCTGACCAGTGGTGAAACAACATTGACCCGTCACACCCACAGCTCAAGCGCACACAGGCAATGGATCGCCTCATTGGGGACATACAGAGGAAACGCGTGGCAGAGTGGCGAGTAGGTGGTAAGTAATGGTGTATTTACATAGTTGTATTCAGTAATTATCTTCATTGGGTTTTGTTTCCACATCTCAAGTTATCAAATTTGGTCTTAAATCTATCTGTAAATAGTTTTGACCTAGACTGTCTCTTCCTTGAGGCTATTTCAGGTTTCAATACACTTATGTTCATGAAATGATCCGGACTTTGATTTACATATTGGATAAGAATATTATAATTATGTTTCCCAGCACATGTCTGTTTGGACTCCATGCTCACTACCATTAGATATGAAAGCTGATCACAAGTGCAATATTTCTGAACATAGAGCGTCCCCACTCCTCCTCCTCCTCCTCCTCCTCATGAGCACTCCTTAACAAAATATTTGTTTGTTTTCTCATTCCATCACACCTTTCTTGCCTTGTGAATTTAATAATTCGCCAATGTTGATGAAAAATATATCAGATATTCCTTATAACAATTGATAGATAAAGCACGCTGTTCAATTGGAATCTTAGTTTAGTAGCTAATTTTTTTTTTTTGTGTTATCATTTTTTTTGTAAATAACTATTTTTCATGAGATACATACCCATCAAATATAACAAAGAGTTATGTTGAAAAATCAAATATTTTTCTCTTCTTTTTAAAACATATCCCATTCCAATCCAGCGTCTAGTTCGTTTTTTCATTATTTGTAATGTACGTGTCACGTATATGTACCGAGGGTCAGTGTTACTGCCACTGTACCGTAGGTAAATATTACCTTCTATTGACCCTGCTGTCATCACTGTACCGTTTCGGTATTAACTCTACCTTCTTATCTACTACTTTCTATAGACTTTCTATGCTGCCGCCACGACACCACTTGGGTATCGACACTATTGCTACTACTACCACTTGGCCCTCCACCACCGAGGTTGAGATATGAACAGAAAACAGGAGTGTGGTAGGGGTGTGGCAGGGGTGTGGCAGGGGTGTGGTAGGAGTGTGGTAGGGGTGTAGGGGTGCAAGGATGGTGGAGTGGGTGTGTCTAGGGCGTGGATGTGACCAGGACTATCCTTCCATGTTTAAGGTCACCGTTTAGGACGTTCGTGTGCAGGTATTTAGGTCAGCAGCCCTCAGAACCACATCCATTGTACACTTTCCTGGAAGGCGGGAAAGCGAAGAATGACAAGTAATGATGAGTAATGATAATAATAATAATAATAATAATAATAATGATAATGATAATAATAATAATGAGTGATAATAATAAATAATAGATGACGATAGAGGAGAGAGAGAGAGAGAGAGAGAGAGAGAGAGAGAGAGAGAGAGAGAGAGAGAGAGAGAGAGAGAGAGAGAGAGTTTCCTGAAAACCGTCAAGGTGGTGCCCGACTTTCCACTCATTATTTCGGTTAACAAAGTTTTCCTGAAGAAGTAGCAGCAGTAGTAGTAGTAGTAGTAGTAGTAGTAATAATAGTAGTAGTAGTAGTAGTAGTAGTAATAATAATAGTAGTAGTTGTAGTAGTAGTAGTAGTAGTAGTAGTAATAGACAAACAGCTAGACAGACAGCCAGATATCTCTCTCTCTCTCTCTCTCTCTCTACGTCCTTCTTCAAAGCCTGGGAGGAAGGGGAGGGAACAGCAATCCTTTCCTACTTCCCATTCTCTTCCTGCTCCTCCTCTTCTCCTAATTGTAACCTTGCATCTCACTGCCTTCAACCTCTTCACCTCCTCCTCCTCCTCCTCCTCGTCTATGTATTTTAAGAATGGGTGTAATTTATTTTTTTAAATATTTAACTTTGTTTTATTTGTCATTATTTCATTTATTTTGTTTTTTAAGCTTTGTGTTAGAATGAAAACAATTGCATTTCTTTCTTTATTTTTTTCTTATTCTCTTTCTTTTTTTCTCTTATTCTCTTTCCTTCTTTATGTTCTCTTATTTCCTTTCTTAATCCATAATAATAAAAGTAATAAAATAATAATAATGATGCGACAAATTGTTCCTTTACTCTACGACGTAAAAATTATTATTATATTCATTTTATCAACCAAAAGAAAAGTAATAATAATAATAATTACATGCATTTAAATGTTTAATAAAAAAAAAATACAATTCCAAATCATTATATATATATATATATATATATATATATATATATATATATATATATATATATATATATATATATATACATATATATATATATATATATATATATATATATATATATATATATATATATATATATATATATATATTTAGTGTTTATATATATTGAATAAAAGTTTGAAAATTCCTTCAACACAATAGACTATATAAAAAGTTATATTGAACAACTTGTTTACTGAATTAATATAAACAAATATAAAACGAAAACAATAACATTATACTTACAAACACGAATATTCACTAGAAAAACGAAGACATCATCGTACGTGCTTCCTCCTCCGCCATTCTAAATCATTCTTCTTAAAAGGCGGGAAAATTTGCCTCCAAAATTCAATGACTTTTTTTTTTAAATACTACTCATTGACAAACATTATTAATTTTATAGTAATATTACAAATTTATGGAATCAAATTATCTATTTTATTTAACTTGGAGATGTATTTATGATTATTTATTTATTTTGATAATTCTAATTTCTCGAATGAATAGTTGCATATGAGGTTACATTTAATTTGTGGTTTCGTTATAACCAACGGTCTCTCACATCAAAGCATCATCCTTGTACTCACCTCCCCACACAGTCCCACCAACAGTACCATCCATTCCCTTCCAATTCTTGCAATCACTTCATTCATTTCACGTCAATCATCCTTGTATTCACCTCCACACACAGTCCCACCAACAACACCATCCATTCCCTTCCAATTCTTGCAATCACTTCATTCATTTCACGTCCCATTTCTGTTAGAATCACACGCATCATTTCCATTCTGTCACGGTCATACTTTTCACATTCCAGTACCACATGCTCTACCGTCTCATCCTCTCCCATGTCACACATCTGGCACACTTTGCTGCGGGACTCTGACCATCTGTAGTTCCTTGCATACTACACATCCATACACTGTGCCCTTTGCTAGCTCGGAAGAGAAGATCACCACCCAGGCTTCCATCATCCCACCTTACATACATTGAGGACTTTTTATCTCTGTACCATTCCAAAGTCTTCTTTCATTCCATCTCAGTCTTCTACTTAATCAGTCCCAAACCTTTCACTGTTTTGTCTATCTCACATCCCACTCTAACCCTTCCCTACTTCTGTTCATCACCTTCCACTCATACACCCATTCTCTCCCTTCACAAAATCTATGCATTCAGTGCCCTACTTCCAACTTGTCTATCTCCTTTTCACTCCATGCAATCACTTCCATACCATACATAACACTCGGAACAGCCACACTCTTCCATATCTCTCGCAACACGTCATATTTACTTGCTCTCATTCTTGCTGCACTCCCTAGTCGGCCAACCCGCTGATTCACAATACTAATCTTTTCATTCTTTGTCTTCTCACATCCACTTGGGCTCATCCATATCCCTAGGTACTTATACTCACATACTTGTTGCAGCTCATTCACTCCAAGTCTCCATGTAGCATCCCTCTCATCTTCTGATCTATTCACTATCATTACCTTGCTTTTTTCACACCTAAAATTCACTCCAAAATCTCTTCCCTACTCATGTAGCACATCTAGTAAGCTTTGTACTTCCTGTGCAGACTCACTCATCACTACTACATCATCTGCATATAACAGCATGCATACCTTGTCTCTCCCAACGCTCACTCCTGCATTCATTCTTTACAACCTGACGGCTAGTTCTTCTGTGTACATACTAAATAAAATTGTTGACAGACTACATCCTTGAGAGGAAACCTACTTAACCACATGTAACACCACTCCTACCAGGGATAAAATTATAGAACTAATAAAACATAAATAATACCTCTGCTGCCTACACCATATATTTCTACATCTGGTAGTATTACATTTTAGCCGACAACTCTTTCACAGCATCAATTTATTTGTTTTCCTTTTGGCACACTTCCATACCTGTACTGTACTGTACATAGTGCAGTGTAACACTGTAACCACCTGGAGTACTGTACATAGTGCAGTGTAACACTGTAACCACCTGGAGTACTGTACATAGTGCAGTGTAACACTGTAACCACCTGGAGTACTGTACATAGTGCAGTGTAACACTGTAACCACCTGGAGTACTGTACATAGTGCAGTGTAACACTGTAACCACCTGGAGTACTGTACATAGTACAGTGTAACACTGTAACCATCTGGAGTACTGTACATAGTGCAGTGTAACACTGTAACCATCTGGAGTACTGTACATAGTGCAGTGTAACACTGTAACCACCTGGAGTACTGTACATAGTGCAGTGTAACACTGTAACCACCTGGAGTACTGTACATAGTGCAGTGTAACACTGTAACCACCTGGAGTACTGTACATAGTGCAGTGTAACACTGTAACCACCTGGAGTACTGTACATAGTGCAGTGTAACACTGTAACCACCTGGAGTACTGTACATAGTGCAGTGTAACACTGTAACCACCTGGAGTACTGTACATAGTGCAGTGTAACACTGTAACCACCTGGAGTACTGTACATAGTGCAGTGTAACACTGTAACCACCTGGAGTACTGTACATAGTGCAGTGTAACACTGTAACCATCTGGAGTACTGTACATAGTACAGTGTAACACTGTAACCACCTGGAGTACTGTACATAGTGCAGTGTAACACTGTAACCACCTTGAGTACTGTACATAGTACAGTGTAACACTGTAACCACCTTGAGTACTGTACATAGTAGTGTAACACTGTAACCACCTGGAGTACTGTACATAGTACAGTGTAACACTGTAACCACCTGGAGTACTGTACATAGTGCAGTGTAACACTGTAACCATCTGGAGTACTGTACATAGTACAGTGTAACACTGTAACCACCTGGAGTACTGTACATAGTGCAGTGTAACACTGTAACCATCTGGAGTACTGTACATAGTACAGTGTAACACTGTAACCATCTGGAGTACTGTACATAGTACAGTGTAACACTGTAACCACCTGGAGTACTGTACATAGTACAGTGTAACACTGTAACCATCTGGAGTACTGTACATAGTACAGTGTAACACTGTAACCACCTTGAGTACTGTACATAGTACAGTGTAACACTGTAACCATCTGGAGTACTGTACATAGTACAGTGTAACACTGTAACCACCTTGAGTACTGTACATAGTGCAGTGTAACACTGTAACCACCTGGAGTACTGTACATAGTGCAGTGTAACACTGTAACCACCTGGAGTACTGTACATAGTGCAGTGTAACACTGTAACCACCTGGAGTACTGTACATAGTACAGTGTAACACTGTAACCACCTGGAGTACTGTACATAGTGCAGTGTAACACTGTAACCATCTGGAGTACTGTACATAGTGCAGTGTAACACTGTAACCACCTGGAATACTGTACATAGTGCAGTGTAACACTGTAACCACCTGGAGTACTGTACATAGTACAGTGTAACACTGTAACCACCTGGAGTACTGTACATAGTGCAGTGTAACACTGTAACCACCTGGAGTACTGTACATAGTGCAGTGTAACACTGTAACCACCTGGAGTACTGTACATAGTGCAGTGTAACACTGTAACCACCTGGAGTACTGTACATAGTGCAGTGTAACACTGTAACCACCTGGAGTACTGTACATAGTGCAGTGTAACACTGTAACCACCTTGAGTACTGTACATAGTGCAGTGTAACACTGTAACCACCTGGAGTACTGTACATAGTGCAGTGTAACACTGTAACCACCTGGAGTACTGTACATAGTGCAGTGTAACACTGTAACCACCTGGAGTACTGTACATAGTGCAGTGTAACACTGTAACCACCTTGAGTACTGTACATAGTGCAGTGTAACACTGTAACCACCTTGAGTACTGTACATAGTGCAGTGTAACACTGTAACCACCTGGAGTACTGTACATAGTGCAGTGTAACACTGTAACCATCTGGAGTACTGTACATAGTACAGTGTAACACTGTAACCACCTGGAGTACTGTACATAGTGCAGTGTAACACTGTAACCATCTGGAGTACTGTACATAGTACAGTGTAACACTGTAACCATCTGGAGTACTGTACATAGTACAGTGTAACACTGTAACCACCTTGAGTACTGTACATAGTGCAGTGTAACACTGTAACCATCTGGAGTACTGTACATAGTGCAGTGTAACACTGTAACCACCTGGAGTACTGTACATAGTACAGTGTAACACTGTAACCACCTTGAGTACTGTACATAGTACAGTGTAACACTGTAACCACCTGGAGTACTGTACATAGTACAGTGTAACACTGTAACCACCTGGAGTACTGTACATAGTACAGTGTAACACTGTAACCACCTGGAGTACTGTACATAGTACAGTGTAACACTGTAACCACCTTGAGTACTGTACATAGTACAGTGTAACACTGTAACCACCTTGAGTACTGTACATAGTACAGTGTAACACCCTCACCTGTAACCACCTCCACACTTGTCCACACAACACATCAACTCAAAAGTGTATCTTCATGTGTTGGCGAATATCATTCTTTGTCTTGAAACATTTCTTACAAACATCACACTTGAACTTCCTCAAGCCAGTGTGTCTAAACATGTGTAGATCGAGATCATAAAGAGTAAAGAATCTTTTACCACAGTCATTACATTCATAGTTTTTAACACCGTGTGTCAGGGTGTGTTGGGTGAGGCGAGACTTTTGGGTAAATGTTTTCCCACATTCTTTACATTTATGATTTTTAACACCACTGTGTGTCAGGGTGTGTCTGGTGAGGGCAGACTTTAGGGTAAATGTTTTCCCACACTCTTTACATTCATAGTTTTTAACACCACTGTGTGTCAGGGTGTGTTTGGTGAGGCTAGACTTTAGGGCAAATGTTTTCCCACATTCTTTACATTCATAGTTTTTAACACCACTGTGTGTCAGGGTGTGTCTGGTGAGGGCAGACTTTAGGGTAAATGTTTTCCCACACTCTTTACATTCATAGTTTTTAACACCACTGTGTGTCAGGGTGTGTTGGGTGAGGCTAGACTTTTGGGTAAATGTTTTCCCACATTCTTTACATTCATAGTTTTTAACACCATTGTGTGTCAGGGTGTGTTGGGTGAGGTGAGACTTTTGGGTAAATGTTTTCCCACATTCTTTACATTCATGATTTTTAACACCACTGTGTGTCAGGGTGTGTCTGGTGAGGTGAGACTTTAGGGTAAATGTTTTCCCACACTCTTTACATTCATAGTTTTTAACACCACTGTGTGTCAGGGTGTGTTCGGTGAGGTTAGACTTTTGGGTAAATGTTTTCCCACATTCTTTACATTCATAGTTTTTAACACCATTGTGTGTCAGGGTGTGTGTGGTGAGGTGAGACTTTTGGGTAAATGTTTTCCCACATTCTTCACATTTATAGTTTTTAACACCGTGTGTCAGGGTGTGTTGGGTGAGGTTAGACTTTCGGGTAAATGTTTTCCCACACTCTTTACATTCATAGTTTTTAACACCACTGTGTGTCAGGGTGTGTGTGGTGAGGTCAGACTTTAGGGTAAATGTTTTCCCACATTCTTTACATTCATAGTTTTTAACACCACTGTGTGTCAGGGTGTGTCTGGTGAGGTGAGACTTTAGGGTAAATGTTTTCCCACACTCTTTACATTCATAGTTTTTAACACCACTGTGTGTCAGGGTGTGTTGGGTGAGGTTAGACTTTAGGGCAAATGTTTTCCTACATTCTTTACATTTATGATTTTTAACACCACTGTGTGTCAGGGTGTGTGACTCAAGCTGACTCTTGCATTTAAAAGTTTTATCACACTGCTGACACTCAAACTTGTTCTCTCCTTTGTGGACGGAGCTGCCTGCCTCAAGGTGATTCTTGCCATCACACCTGCGCCTCCCCACACCTGAGGCAGACTGATCCTGCTGCTCCCGGCCACTCATGCTGCTGCCCGGCCTCACAGCCTCCACTGCAGCACTACTCCCGGCAGCACACGCCACAGCCGGTCCTGCAGGAACCCTCGGGGAAGCCGCAGCGAGTCCAGTCAGTGCCAAGCAGGGCAGCCGGCTTGGACTCTGGCCTCGGCACCTGCAACAATGTTGACGGTCAGTACACAGAGAGCCACGCGCTGCCTTGACACTCTGCTCCTGCCTGCAGGGCCAACACCCACCTTCCTGCCTCACTCACGCCACACTTGCCGAGGCTTCCACTCCCAGCCAGTTAATGACGTATACGAGGCAGCTTGTCCCCCACCCTTGGAATAATCCAATATTTAGCCATCCCACCTGTCATCCCTATCCATACTCTGATCCAATCATCATTTAAAGCTACCTATTGACTCAGCACTTACTACGTGTCTATCCAGCCTATTCCAATCGTTCACCACTGTTTGTGAACCAATATCTACCTATGTCTGTCCTGAATCTAAGTTTTTCTAGCTTGTACCCATTTCCACGTGTCCTATCCTGGCTACCAAATTCTAAAACCTGATCAATGTTTCCCTTATTAATTCCTTTTACCCATTTGAAAACCTCAATCATATCCCCTCTTGCCCTCCTTCTCTCTAGGGAGTGGAGATTAAGACGTTTTAACCTATCTTTGTAGGGTAAATTTCTCAGCCCCTGAATCATCTTGGTCATTCTTCTCTGAACTGCCTCCAAGGAGCCTATATCCTTCCTATAATAAGGGGACCAAAATTGAGCTGCATAATCTAGGTGGGGTCTGACTAGCGCTAAATACAACCTCAGAATGACCTCAGAACTCCTATTTGTCACACACACCTACTAATAAATCCCAGTATCTTGTTGGCCCTATTTCTAGCTATAATACACTGTTCCCTGGGGCGCAAGTCACTGCTCCTAAGTCACTCACTCCTAAGTCCCTCACACTATATGACCTTCCTAAGGTAGTGTCATTTAATGTGTAGTCTACAGACCTATTTCCTTTACCTACGCTCATAATACTACACTTGTTAACATTAAACTGCATCTGCCATTTCTCTGACCACTCGTACAGCCTATTTAAGTCATCCTGCAGCATCCTAGCATCATCTAAATTCTTTACCTGTCTTCCTATCTGTGTCATCGGCAAATTTACTGATATCACTATTTATTCCTGTCTCTAAGTCATTTATATAGATTATGAATAACAATGGTCCTAGTACTGATCCCTGTGGTACCCCACTAGTGACATTACCCCATTCTGATTTCTTCCCATTGATCTGTACCCTCTGTTCCCTACCAGTAAGCCATCCCCTAATCCATTCTAGTACCTTCCCACCTATGCCGTGAGCCTTAACTTTACTTAATAGTCTCCTATGGGGTACTCTGTCAAAGGATTTACTGGTCCAAATAAACTATATCGTACTCGTCCCCCTTATCTATTG
>JAXIVD010000926.1:40000-60000 GCA_036785275.1 Cancer borealis | reverse complement strand
AAATGCTCCTAACAACAGTAGGTTAGGTAAAGTAGTGGATACAGTATATACTGTAGATGTAGATGAACCTATGTAGGCTAGATGGCTATCTGCTAAATTTTTACCAAGTTCTTTATTATTATTGTTATTATTATCACTATTACTATTATTATTATTATTATTATTATTATTATTATTATTATTATTATTTATCAGGTATATCATACCATATGCAAATCATTGCCTCCATTAAGCTGTAGTAGTTATCCTTGTAAAGATTTAAAGAATTCAGATTGTGCCTGCCTGCCTTTAAAATCTGATGCACTCATAATAAAAATATACATAGATAATGTGTAGGATGAGTGTGTATTGTGAACATTGAAAGGCCGCGCGCTGCTCACCGACAAGATTTGACTATTGTTTTCACGTGTGGCTCATTATAAAGTGACACAATGACGTGTGACAGTGACTGCAGCGTTTGCAAGAGGGAAGTAAAGAGAGGGACGAGTAGTAGAGGGCTATCTTGCCAGAAATGCGGAGAATGGTTCCACGCGGTATGTTTAGGATCAGTGTATCAGAAAAATGACGCCGTCCTGAAACTAAAAAACGTCTGGTGGTTCTGTAACAAGTGTGAGCGAGAGGTATCAGGAGATTGGGGTTTAGGAGAGAAAGCAGAAGATCCAGACGAGTATGGAAGAGAATGGGAGATGAAATTTAGCAGTAGGAAATGTAAAATCATGAAATTTAACACAGCGGAAGCAGGGCAGTGGGTGCTGGGGGATAATGTCCTTGAAGTAGTGGAAAGATTTAGTTACTTAGGGATAGAAATAAGTAAAGAAGGTATTGGAGGCAGTGAGCAGAGAAAATGTAATGAAAGTAAGGCAAGGAAAATGATGGGAATGATCATAAGTACAGGAAGCAGGGAATCAACTCCTCTCTTTTTTCTAACTCCATGTGTCTTAACTTAAAGTTCACATTTTTCAACACGCTAGAATTGTCCAAAATTTTGCCATCACACTTTTCCAGTCTCGTCTCAGATATCTCATCTCTTATCTCTTCAGCGGCATTGACTATATTTACACTATTTACCTTCTCCTCAGCTCCTTCATGATATCTTTTCAACATATTGATATGACACAATTGATTACTCTTTCTTCTTCCAGGAGTTTTTACGATGTAATTTACATCACTCAATTGTCTTTCAATCTCCCAAGGCCCACTGTATCTTGCTTTCATTGGATGTCCTTGCATGGGAAATAACACAAGTACTTTGTCACCTACATTGAATTTTCTGATTCTGGCCTTACGATCATACCATCCCTTCATTTTACTTTGAGCCTCCTTCAAGTTCTCCATGGCAATCTGCCTGGCTCTCAATAATCCATGTTTAAGGTCTGACACATATCTCACAATGTTTGGTGGATCATCACTGCCTAGCCATTTTTCCTTTAACATTCTCAAAGGTCCTCTCACCTCATGGCCATATACTAACTCGAAAGGACTAAATCCTGTTGACTCCTGCACACTATCTCTCAATGCAAACAGTGCCAATGGCACAGCCTCATCCCAGTCAACTCCCATCTCTTCACAATATATCCTGAGGGTGTTCTTAAGAGTTTGGTCCTGGCACATTTTCCCCCCCAACATTACAATTGAGAGTTTGGTGAAATCTTTCCACACAGCCCTGTGATTGTGGATGATATGCACTTGAAAGCTGCTGCTGTATATGTAAACCCTTTAATACTTTCTGAAACATATCACTAGTAAAATTATAATTTTTAGATTATATTAGCTCCCTCCCTGAACTGTGTGCAGGAAATAGAGTGATAACAGCACTAGTAGGAGAGTCTTAGGCCGGCGTCATTCTATGCGTTCGTTGTGGCGCCGCCGTTGTGGCGCTGCCGCATCCGGCGCCGCATCCGGCGCCACATCCGGCGCCGCAAATGGTGATGACGCACACAAACCCATAACACATTTTCTGGAGTTTGTGACGTCACTGTCCGGCGTTAGCCCTTTCGTGTATCTAATTTAAGGCGTGGTCACACTAGCTATTGATATCGATTGATCTGGGGTTATGGCTGGATTGGCCAGCCATTTGAGTTGCATTGGCTACTGATTCTTGCTGCACCGAGCTACCGGTAAGGACGGGTTTCACTGGCATGTTTTGCTAGCGCTAGCGGTAGACGAATGTAGGTACTGAGAAACTATCGTTTATTCAGTATATATGCAACAAAAAAAATACTGCATTTCTTTTTTCAATGACGTTTTATGAGTATGAGAAAAATAGGATAGACGACAATACAAGAAAACACCCAAATATAAATCTTGATTCGATGCAAATATAGCATTTACTTCTCGCATGACAAGATCAAGGCGAAAGAGGTCACAAGAAGAAGAAGAGGAAGACCAAAACAAACCTTTACCAAGGCCACCAACATAAATAGTTCAATTCATTGTTCCCATGACGCTGTTATAAGTCTCATCGAAAATGTTCATGAGCAGAAGAAGAAGAGAAGTGCTTCCTCCATAACGGCTTGTGTTGTTGTTATGATCAGCTGATTCCACAAGGTTAGTGGTTCTACTTGTGTGTGGCCAGATTGCTAGTCGTATCGCTGTAAAGCCAGGGAAAACGGAAGCCAGGCTAGCGTTAGCAATACCTAGTGTGACCGTAGCTTAAGTCCGTAGACAGTCTCTTTGTACAAAATCTTCAGTCCATTGTAACTTTTTTTTTAAGACAATTTTCATGTCGGTCAACTAGCGTCACCTGGAAATTAATAGAAATTAATAAATTAATTAATAAAAGTTATGTTTAAGAGTATAATACATACTGCATTTCAAGACTTCAGTATCAGTCATGTTTTAGAGTATAGTATGTACCGCATATCACGACTTCAGTATCAGTCATGTTTTGGTGAATACAAGTACTACAATCTGTGCTGTTTTGGTTTGTTTTAGTGAATTCTTATTGTGTGCAGGGGCTAGAAAGGTAATAATCGAATAATTCAGACTTCCAAATAATTCGACCCAGGGTTCCCTCCAACTAGGTCGAATTATAGAGGTTTTAATGCAGTGGTAGCATATCTTTATTATTTTCCCTCAAGGACCAGATCTGTCAGTATTACAAGGGAGCTTCCCATCCGAAGTGTGCGTAAACATGAGGACGATGCCATAACCACAGCCCCGGAGGTGAGTTGAACCTCGTTAAACACACAACGAGTGAGGAAGTGAGTGAGTGGTGGTAGTCAGGGTTTTTAAAAGGGTGATTTATGTTACATTTTTGGGTTCACATTTCACTACATTTAACATATTAGTAAGTCTTGCATAAAAGATTAATTATTTAGTTTTGTTAAGTTCTATGAGCCCAAGAATCATATACAATTATTCCTTCTCCTCCTTCCTTGCCTCTCTCTTTACTCTTCCTCCTTCTGTAGCTCTCTCCCAACTTTCCTATTCCTCCTTACTATTGCATAAAACCTCGCATCTCATCCTGCAGGAGTGAGAAGGACCACTACTAGCACCCAGACACAAGTGGTGACCTTCCCTCCCTCCCAGCCAGCCAGTCAGGTCACCATCAAGTCACGTATCACTGCAACACTTTATTACCAACACCGCCTCTGCTTCCTCCTTTGTTGAAACGCTAACAGATCGTGAAGGTTTGTTGAACTCTACTCCCAACCACCTGTTACGCCTGTTACACACCTGTTACCATGCACCACGTGTTGGGAATAGAGTGTCACCTCATTCAACACTGGTATACACGTGTGTGGTGAGGTTCGAACCAAGTACCATCAGGTTAGTTTGCCAACATTTATACAACCTCATGTGAGTACAAAGACACTTTCTATACTCTTCCTTGTGTGTTTGTAGTTATTATGTCGGGTGTACTGTAGTGATGTAGAGGACACGTGGTTGTAGTAAGTAAGTAAGTACTGGTGTTTGTATTGTAGTGTGTGTTTGTAGTGTTGTAAATGCAACTATATTTCACATTTCAATTTTGAACATTATTTTTCTTCACCATTGTTGTTGTTTTTCTTCTGGCACTGATATTCCTTAATTATCTCCGTTAAAAAAAAAAAACAGAACAGAAACATTATTAGCTTTGTAACTATTGAGACGCTTTATATCTACCCAAATCCGTCTTTTTTTCCTCTTTCTTTTAAGTGAGCCTTTTTATTGCCATTGACTGGTTTTCCAATAGCATAAAAAAGAATGTAAGTATGGAATATAAATAGCAGTCAGCATTCATTGAACTAAGGTGACAGAGGAAGGTTATGATAATAGTAATGTTGAAACAAGACTCTATGCCTATATTACCTGCCGTGTGTGTGAGTGTGTGTGTGTGTGTGTGTGTGTGTGTGTGTGTGTGTGTGTGTGTGTGTGTGTACAGTCAGCCTATCGATGTTTTATTATTAATGTAGAGCAATAGTACATAGAGAGGCAGGTAAATTAATTAAACGTAACGACATTGCCTTCCATTCCTACTTAATTGTCATCCATATTGTGTACTGATGATGTTTTTTTTTTTTTTTTTATTAATATTATTATTATTATGAGTAGAATGTTGGCTGACGGGCTGGTAACCATTGTGGTGTTTGTGTAGATGAGCCACGGTATTGTTTGGTGGGCGGCTTTTGTTTGTTTGTTTGTTTGTCCTCTTGTTGTTCTGCTTCAAGGTACTGCAAGGACATCAACAAAAGGTCCATTGTTTGTTTGTTTGATTCACTTTCCTTTCTTTCTCCTTCCTTCATGTTCTTGGTATCTAATTCAACGACTCATATCTCATTACAAGGGGAAAACATCCTTAGGTAGTGGCTACATTTATTTATCATGTGAATGCAGTTAAGCTTCTGTAACATGTCACTTAGTGCAGTATTAGGATGACTCAGCTATTGGTTTAGTTCAGAAGATCCTGGTTTGAAAAGGGAACGAAGGCGAAGTCTGGACACTGGTTCCATCTGTCTGTGGGTCTGTGGGTGAGTTATAGGTGTTAGTGTTGTTATTAGTAATACTAGTGGTTGTTAGTAGTAGTAGTAGTGTTTGTTGTTGCAATAATATAATCACACATACACACACACTTTTATATTTTTAGATATTGAATACAGGCTAAAAGAAACTGGTAGTTATTTACACACACACACACACACACACACACACACACACACACACACACACACACTACTCACTTAGTTTGGTAGTTTATAGCCCCCACCTCCTCCTGTTACGCAGATAGACCAGCATCCCCACCTACACTCCCACCAACACCAACACCCCTACCACCACCCCCACCACCCACAGATTGCCACCTGTCGTCTCTTGGTCCGAACAGGTATAGGTGATCTTCGTGGTGGTGGTGGTCGTAGGGGCTGGAGGCTCCGTGCAGGTAGTTACCTTGGGGGGATTGAGGTCGGCCACAAATATGATGGTACATTGCGATGGTACGTTTCTCGTCAGCCACTTGGATGCGCCGTGAGCCACCACGCTGAGGTTGTACTGGCTTGGTGCGGGACTGTCTATCGTGCACTCCATCATGCATCTCCAAATGTGAAACCCCAAACTAAGACTGGTGCTGCCATCAGTGTTTGTGTTTACCCAGGCCTGTGATTGGTACCACGTATTATCCTGCCGGAAACACTGAGGCTCCACAGGGAACCAGGCGGCGTGGTGAGTGCCATCACTTCCATGCAGGTCAAAGTGGACGCCTTTGAAGCCACTCTCAGGCATCACAAACAGATTAACTGTATTGTCACTCCCTTCAATGGTCTTGATGATGCCTTGTGTTCGTCCTTCCGTCACTTGTACTACTCCTTTCGTCATGGCTCTGTCTACAACAGCAGCACAGTCCTCGGCCAGGGCGGGGCTCAGGCCGCCCCCAGGACTTAACACTAACAACACCAACACCAACACCACTCTCGCCATGACTGCCAACCAGTGTGCGTGTGTGTGTGTGTGTGTGTGTGGTATGTGTATGTTATAATTTCTAGATTATATTAGCTCCCTCCCTGAACTGTGTACAGGAAATAGAGTGATAACAGCACTAGTAGGAGATAGTGATGTGTCGTTCGTGAACGAATCGGTTCGTAGAGCCGGCTCTTCCAGATGAACGAGAAGAGCCGGCTCTTTGCCTCGAGAGCCGTTTATGCTTAAGTTTCTAGTTTTTCCATATTTTTGCAATTTTCTAATAAAATGCAATGATTAGCGATTGTTAATAATTATAATAATGCTAATAATAATAATTATGAGTATGAGGCCTAGTTATTGAAATGATACAGTAAAATAATTGAGTTTCCCCTTCAAATTAACAAAGAAAACTATTTCCAAGTGCCTTGCCTTCTAGCAAAGATGGGTAACTCAACACATAAAACACATCTATATGAATAATTCAGAAAATATATGGTAGGCCAATGATGTGAAATGTACACTACAATATTCCCTACAACATATCGGTAAATGAAGACCAATTGGTTTATTTTAGGATTTCTTAGCCTCTTTAAGTGAGGAAGATGAAGATGATGAAGACAACAGTAGTGATGAGGAAGGCAATGGGAAAGTGAAGGCTGCCAGGATAGCCAAGTATCGTCAACTGATTAAGGAGATAGACGAGAAAGAGAAGAGAATCAGAGGTAGAGGAAAGGGAAGAAGAAAACTCTACAAAAATAATTGAGGACGGAGTTACCCAACTTAATCCCTTTGAAAAGTATTTGGAGAAGAGGAAAGCCAAGAGGAAGGAGAAGAGAACTAAACAAAAGGCAAATAAGATACAGAAAGAAGATGGGGAGTCAGATGTACTTATTTCAGATGATGATTTACCCGGAAAAATTGGTGACCTCTACTCAGACCCATTCTTTGCCGAGGAAATCAAGAAGAAGAAGAAGAAAATACTGCTTCAAGATGATGAGACAAGGGATCGAAGATGGAAGCAATGACAAGGTGGGTGTTTCATTGTAATTGTGTGTGTGTGTGTGTGTTCTTTCAACTCCCTTCACTATAGTAAGAGGGACAGTTACTGCAAAGGTAATCTGGATCCTGTCTCGCCACTACCCAAAATAATTAATCATAATTATATGAAGTGAAAAGAAAACTCAAACCATTTTTCCAAATCAATATGTGATGACATGAGCCTTGGCCTTGATCACGCTGGCTGTGCATACAATCAGATGTGACAAATTGGATGAAGTACAAACAGAACAAAACCAACAAGCATATAATTATTTGTTCAGGGTAATCTTGAGCTTCTTCTGATGGAGGAAGATAAGGAGGACAAGAAACACTTCAACATGAGGGAGATTATTAAAAACAGTGAAGCTGACACTAAGAAGAGAAGGAAGAATAAACTAAAGATAAAAATGTTGGAAAAGCAGAAAGAACATAAGAACAAATCATTGGATGACTTTAAGGTGAGAAAACAAAGAACCAGTGATGGATGTTTGGTTGTAATCCAATGTTGTTTTTCATAAGTAATATTTTATACTTTTACAGAACTACCAATCAAATTAACTTCCCCTCAGATGACCACAAGTGAAAATGAAAAAGCAACATTACCCAGCTATTCATGTTGTGTTTTCCTTCCTCAGGTCAACGTGAGTGACCTGACCAGTGGTGAAACAACATTGACCCGTCACACCCACAGCTCAAGCGCACACAGGCAATGGATCGCCTCATTGGGGACATACAGAGGAAACGCGTGGCAGAGTGGCGAGTAGGTGGTAAGTAATGGTGTATTTACATAGTTGTATTCAGTAATTATCTTCATTGGGTTTTGTTTCCACATCTCAAGTTATCAAATTTGGTCTTAAATCTATCTGTAAATAGTTTTGACCTAGACTGTCTCTTCCTTGAGGCTATTTCAGGTTTCAATACACTTATGTTCATGAAATGATCCGGACTTTGATTTACATATTGGATAAGAATATTATAATTATGTTTCCCAGCACATGTCTGTTTGGACTCCATGCTCACTACCATTAGATATGAAAGCTGATCACAAGTGCAATATTTCTGAACATAGAGCGTCCCCACTCCTCCTCCTCCTCCTCCTCCTCCCCATGAGCACTCCTTAACAAAATATGTGTTTGTTTTCTCATTCCATCACACCTTTCTTGCCTTGTGAATTTAATAATTCGCCAATGTTGATGAAAAATATATCAGATATTCCTTATAACAATTGATAGATAAAGCACGCTGTTCAATTGGAATCTTAGTTTAGTAGCTAATTTTTTTTTTTTGTGTTATCATTTTTTTAGTAAATAACTATTTTTCATGAGATACATACCCATCAAATATAACAAAGAGTTATGTTGAAAAATCAAATATTTTTCTCTTCTTTTTAAAACATATCCCATTCCAATCCAGCGTCTAGTTCGTTTTTTCATTATTTGTAATGTACGTGTCACGTATATGTACCGAGGGTCAGTGTTACTGCCACTGTACCGTAGGTAAATATTACCTTCTATTGACCCTGCTGTCATCACTGTACCGTTTCGGTATTAACTCTACCTTCTTATCTACTACTTTCTATAGACTTTCTATGCTGCCGCCACGACACCACTTGGGTATCGACACTATTGCTACTACTACCACTTGGCCCTCCACCACCGAGGTTGAGATATGAACAGAAAACAGGAGTGTGGTAGGGGTGTGGCAGGGGTGTGGCAGGGGTGTGGTAGGAGTGTGGTAGGGGTGTAGGGGTGCAAGGATGGTGGAGTGGGTGTGTCTAGGGCGTGGATGTGACCAGGACTATCCTTCCATGTTTAAGGTCACCGTTTAGGACGTTCGTGTGCAGGTATTTAGGTCAGCAGCCCTCAGAACCACATCCATTGTACACTTTCCTGGAAGGCGGGAAAGCGAAGAATGACAAGTAATGATGAGTAATGATAATAATAATAATAATAATAATAATGATAATGATAATAATAATAATGAGTGATAATAATGATAATAATAATAATAATAATAATAATAATGATAATGATAATGATAATAATAATAATGAGTGATAATAATGATAATAATAAATAATAGATGACGATAGAGGAGAGAGAGAGAGAGAGAGAGAGAGAGAGAGAGAGAGAGAGAGAGTTTCCTGAAAACCGTCAAGGTGGTGCCCGACTTTCCACTCATTATTTCGGTTAACAAAGTTTTCCTGAAGAAGTAGCAGTAGTAGTAGTAGTAGTAGTAGTAGTAATAATAGTAGTAGTAGTAGTAGTAGTAGTAATAATAATAGTAGTAGTTGTAGTAGTAGTAGTAGTAGTAATAGACAAACAGCTAGACAGACAGCCAGATATCTCTCTCTCTCTCTCTCTCTCTCTCTCTCTACGTCCTTCTTCAAAGCCTGGGAGGAAGGGGAGGGAACAGCAATCCTTTCCTACTTCCCATTCTCTTCCTGCTCCTCCTCTTCTCCTAATTGTAACCTTGCATCTCACTGCCTTCAACCTCTTCACCTCCTCCTCCTCCTCCTCCTCGTCTATGTATTTTAAGAATGGGTGTAATTTATTTTTTTTAATATTTAACTTTGTTTTATTTGTCATTATTTCATTTATTTTGTTTTTTAAGCTTTGTGTTAGAATGAAAACAATTGCATTTCTTTCTTTATTTTTTTCTTATTCTCTTTCTTTTTTTCTCTTATTCTCTTTCCTTCTTTATGTTCTCTTATTTCCTTTCTTAATCCATAATAATAAAAGTAATAAAATAATAATAATGATGCGACAAATTGTTCCTTTACTCTACGACGTAAAAATTATTATTATATTCATTTTATCAACCAAAAGAAAAGTAATAATAATAATAATTACATGCATTTAAATGTTTAATAAAAAAAAAATACAATTCCAAATCATTATATATATATATATATATATATATATATATATATATATATATATATATATATATATATATATATATATATATATATTAGTGTTTATATATATTGAATAAAAGTTTGAAAATTCCTTCAACACAATAGACTATATAAAAAGTTATATTGAACAACTTGTTTACTGAATTAATATAAACAAATATAAAACGAAAACAATAACATTATACTTACAAACACGAATATTCACTAGAAAAACGAAGACATCATCGTACGTGCTTCCTCCTCCGCCATTCTAAATCATTCTTCTTAAAAGGCGGGAAAATTTGCCTCCAAAATTCAATGACTTTTTTTTTTAAATACTACTCATTGACAAACATTATTAATTTTATAGTAATATTACAAATTTATGGAATCAAATTATCTATTTTATTTAACTTGGAGATGTATTTATGATTATTTATTTATTTTGATAATTCTAATTTCTCGAATGAATAGTTGCATATGAGGTTACATTTAATTTGTGGTTTCGTTATAACCAACGGTCTCTCACATCAAAGCATCATCCTTGTACTCACCTCCCGACACAGTCCCACCAACAGTACCATCCATTCCCTTCCAATTCTTGCAATCACTTCATTCATTTCACGTCAATCATCCTTGTACTCACCTCCCCACACAGTCCCACCAACAACACCATCCATTCCCTTCCAGTTCTTGCAATCACTTCATTCATTTCACGTCAATCATCCTTGTATTCACCTCCACACACAGTCCCAACAACAGTACCATCCATTCCCTTCCAATTCTTGCAATCACTTCATTCATTTCACGTCAATCATCCTTGTACTCACCTCCCGACACAGTCCCACCAACAACACCATCCATTCCCTTCCAATTCTTGCAATCACTTCATTCATTTCACGTCAATCATCCTTGTACTCACCTCCCCACACAGTCCCACCAACAACACCATCCATTCCCTTCCAATTCTTGCAATCACTTCATTCATTTCACGTCAATCATCCTTGTACTCACCTCCACACACAGTCCCACCAACACCACCATCCATTCCCTTCCAGTTCTTGCAATCACTTCATTCATTTCACGTCAATCATCCTTGTACTCACCTCCCGACACAGTCCCAACAACAGTACCATCCATTCCCTTCCAATTCTTGCAATCACTTCATTCATTTCACGTCAATCATCCTTGTATTCACCTCCCGACACAGTCCCACCAACAGTACCATCCATTCCCTTCCAGTTCTTGCAATCACTTCATTCATTTCACGTCAATCATCCTTGTACTCACCTCCCGACACAGTCCCACCAACACCACCATCCATTCCCTTCCAGTTCTTGCAATCACTTCATTCATTTCACGTCAATCATCCTTGTATTCACCTCTACACACAGTCCCACCAACAACACCATCCATTCCCTTCCAGTTCATGCAATCACTTCATTCATTTCACGTCAATCATCCTTGTATTCACCTCTACACACAGTCCCACCAACACCACCATCCATTCCCTTCCAGTTCTTGCAATCACTTCATTCATTTCACGTCAATCATCCTTGTACTCACCTCCACACACAGTCCCACCAACAACACCATCCATTCCCTTCCAGTTCTTGCAATCACTTCATTCATTTCACGTCAATCATCCTTGTATTCACCTCCCGACACAGTCCCACCAACAGTACCATCCATTCCCTTCCAATTCTTGCAATCACTTCATTCATTTCACGTCAATCATCCTTGTACTCACCTCCACACACAGTCCCACCAACAACACCATCCATTCCCTTCCAGTTCTTGCAATCACTTCATTCATTTCACGTCAATCATCCTTGTACTCACCTCCCGACACAGTCCCACCAACAACACCATCCATTCCCTTCCAATTCTTGCAATCACTTCATTCATTTCACGTCAATCATCCTTGTACTCACCTCCACACACAGTCCCACCAACACCACCATCCATTCCCTTCCAGTTCTTGCAATCACTTCATTCATTTCACGTCAATCATCCTTGTATTCACCTCCACACACAGTCCCACCAACAACACCATCCATTCCCTTCCAATTCTTGCAATCACTTCATTCATTTCACGTCAATCATCCTTGTACTCACCTCCCCACACAGTCCCACCAACAGTACCATCCATTCCCTTCCAGTTCTTGCAATCACTTCATTCATTTCACGTCAATCATCCTTGTATTCACCTCCACACACAGTCCCACCAACACCACCATCCATTCCCTTCCAGTTCTTGCAATCACTTCATTCATTTCACGTCAATCATCCTTGTATTCACCTCCCGACACAGTCCCACCAACAGTACCATCCATTCCCTTCCAGTTCTTGCAATCACTTCATTCATTTCACGTCAATCATCCTTGTACTCACCTCCACACACAGTCCCACCAACACCACCATCCATTCCCTTCCAGTTCTTGCAATCACTTCATTCATTTCACGTCAATCATCCTTGTATTCACCTCCACACACAGTCCCACCAACAACACCATCCATTCCCTTCCAGTTCTTGCAATCACTTCATTCATTTCACGTCAATCATCCTTGTACTCACCTCCCCACACAGTCCCACCAACAACACCATCCATTCCCTTCCAGTTCTTGCAATCACTTCATTCATTTCACGTCAATCATCCTTGTATTCACCTCCCGACACAGTCCCACCAACAGTACCATCCATTCCCTTCCAGTTCTTGCAATCACTTCATTCATTTCACGTCAATCATCCTTGTACTCACCTCCCGACACAGTCCCACCAACAACACCATCCATTCCCTTCCAGTTCTTGCAATCACTTCATTCATTTCACGTCAATCATCCTTGTACTCCCCTCCACACACAGTCCCACCAACACCACCATCCATTCCCTTCCAGTTCTTGCAATCACTTCATTCATTTCACGTCAATCATCCTTGTACTCACCTCCACACACAGTCCCACCAACACCACCATCCATTCCCTTCCAGTTCTTGCAATCACTTCATTCATTTCACGTCAATCATCCTTGTATTCACCTCCACACACAGTCCCACCAACACCACCATCCATTCCCTTCCAGTTCTTGCAATCACTTCATTCATTTCACGTCAATCATCCTTGTACTCCCCTCCCCACACAGTCCCACCAACACCATCCATTCCCTTCCAGTTCTTGCAATCACTTCATTCATTTCACGTCAATCATCCTTGTACTCCCCTCCCCACACAGTCCCACCAACAGTACCATCCATTCCCTTCCAATTCTTGCAATCACTTCATTCATTTCACGTCAATCATCCTTGTACTCACCTCCCGACACAGTCCCACCAACAACACCATCCATTCCCTTCCAGTTCTTGCAATCACTTCATTCATTTCACGTCAATCATCCTTGTATTCACCTCTACACACAGTCCCACCAACACCACCATCCATTCCCTTCCAGTTCTTGCAATCACTTCATTCATTTCACGTCAATCATCCTTGTATTCACCTCCACACACAGTCCCACCAACAACACCATCCATTCCCTTCCAGTTCTTGCAATCACTTCATTCATTTCACGTCAATCATCCTTGTACTCACCTCCACACACAGTCCCACCAACAACACCATCTATTCCCTTCCAGTTCTTGCAATCACTTCATTCATTTCACGTCAATCATCCTTGTATTCACCTCCCGACACAGTCCCACCAACAGTACCATCCATTCCCTTCCAATTCTTGCAATCACTTCATTCATTTCACGTCAATCATCCTTGTACTCACCTCCCGACACAGTCCCACCAACAACACCATCCATTCCCTTCCAGTTCTTGCAATCACTTCATTCATTTCACGTCAATCATCCTTGTACTCACCTCCACACACAGTCCCACCAACACCACCATCCATTCCCTTCCAGTTCTTGCAATCACTTCATTCATTTCACGTCAATCATCCTTGTACTCACCTCCCGACACAGTCCCACCAACAACACCATCCATTCCCTTCCAGTTCTTGCAATCACTTCATTCATTTCACGTCAATCATCCTTGTACTCCCCTCCACACACAGTCCCACCAACACCACCATCCATTCCCTTCCAGTTCTTGCAATCACTTCATTCATTTCACGTCAATCATCCTTGTACTCACCTCCACACACAGTCCCACCAACACCACCATCCATTCCCTTCCAGTTCTTGCAATCACTTCATTCATTTCACGTCAATCATCCTTGTATTCACCTCCACACACAGTCCCACCAACACCACCATCCATTCCCTTCCAGTTCTTGCAATCACTTCATTCATTTCACGTCAATCATCCTTGTACTCCCCTCCCCACACAGTCCCACCAACACCATCCATTCCCTTCCAGTTCTTGCAATCACTTCATTCATTTCACGTCAATCATCCTTGTACTCCCCTCCCCACACAGTCCCACCAACAGTACCATCCATTCCCTTCCAATTCTTGCAATCACTTCATTCATTTCACGTCAATCATCCTTGTACTCACCTCCCGACACAGTCCCACCAACAACACCATCCATTCCCTTCCAGTTCTTGCAATCACTTCATTCATTTCACGTCAATCATCCTTGTATTCACCTCTACACACAGTCCCACCAACACCACCATCCATTCCCTTCCAGTTCTTGCAATCACTTCATTCATTTCACGTCAATCATCCTTGTATTCACCTCCACACACAGTCCCACCAACAACACCATCCATTCCCTTCCAGTTCTTGCAATCACTTCATTCATTTCACGTCAATCATCCTTGTACTCACCTCCACACACAGTCCCACCAACAACACCATCTATTCCCTTCCAGTTCTTGCAATCACTTCATTCATTTCACGTCAATCATCCTTGTATTCACCTCCCGACACAGTCCCACCAACAGTACCATCCATTCCCTTCCAATTCTTGCAATCACTTCATTCATTTCACGTCAATCATCCTTGTACTCACCTCCCCACACAGTCCCACCAACAGTACCATCCATTCCCTTCCAGTTCTTGCAATCACTTCATTCATTTCACGTCAATCATCCTTGTATTCACCTCCCGACACAGTCCCACCAACAACACCATCCATTCCCTTCCAGTTCTTGCAATCACTTCATTCATTTCACGTCAATCATCCTTGTACTCACCTCCACACACAGTCCCACCAACAACACCATCCATTCCCTTCCAGTTCTTGCAATCACTTCATTCATTTCACGTCAATCATCCTTGTACTCACCTCCCCACACAGTCCCACCAACAACACCATCCATTCCCTTCCAGTTCTTGCAATCACTTCATTCATTTCACGTCAATCATCCTTGTATTCACCTCTACACACAGTCCCACCAACAACACCATCCATTCCCTTCCAGTTCATGCAATCACTTCATTCATTTCACGTCAATCATCCTTGTATTCACCTCCCGACACAGTCCCACCAACAACACCATCCATTCCCTTCCAGTTCTTGCAATCACTTCATTCATTTCACGTCAATCATCCTTGTATTCACCTCCACACACAGTCCCACCAACAACACCATCCATTCCCTTCCAATTCTTGCAATCACTTCATTCATTTCACGTCAATCATCCTTGTATTCACCTCCCCACACAGTCCCACCAACAACACCATCCATTCCCTTCCAGTTCTTGCAATCACTTCATTCATTTCACGTCCCATTTCTGTTAGAATCACACGCATCATTTCCATTCTGTCACGGTCATACTTTTCACATTCCAGTACCACATGCTCTACCGTCTCATCCTCTCCCATGTCACACATCTGGCACACTTTGCTGCGGGACTCTGACCATCTGTAGTTCCTTGCATACTACACATCCATACACTGTGCCCTTTGCTAGCTCGGAAGAGAAGATCACCACCCAGGCTTCCATCATACCACCTTACATACATTGGGGACTTTTTATCTCTGTACCATTCCAAAGTCTTCTTTCATTCCATCTCAGTCTTCTACTTAATCAGTCCCAAACCTTTCACTGTTTTGTCTATCTCACATCCCACTCTAACCCTTCCCTACTTCTGTTCATCACCTTCCACTCATACACCCATTCTCTCCCTTCACAAAATCTATGCATTCAGTGCCCTACTTCCAACTTGTCTATCTCCTTTTCACTCCATGCAATCACTTCCATACCATACATGACACTCGGAACAGCCACACTCTTCCATATCTCTCGCAACACGTCATATTTACTTGCTCTCATTCTTGCTGCACTCCCTAGTCGGCCAACCCACTGATTCACCATACTAATCTTTTCATTCTTTGTCTTCTCACATCCACTTGGGCTCATCCATATCCCTAGGTACTTATACTCACATACTTGTTGCAGCTCATTCACTCCAAGTCTCCATGTAGCATCCCTCTCATCTTCTGATCTATTCACTATCATTACCTTGCTTTTTTCACACCTAAAATTCACTCCAAAATCTCTTCCCTACTCATGTAGCACATCTAGTAAGCTTTGTACTTCCTGTGCAGACTCACTCATCACTACTACATCATCTGCATATAACAGCATGCATACCTTGTCTCTCCCAACGCTCACTCCTGCATTCATTCTTTACAACCTGACGGCTAGTTCTTCTGTGTACATACTAAATAAAATTGTTGACAGACTACATCCTTGAGAGGAAACCTACTTAACCACATGTAACACCACTCCTACCAGGGATAAAATTATAGAACTAATAAAACATAAATAATACCTCTGCTGCCTACACCATATATTTCTACATCTGGTAGTATTACATTTTAGCCGACAACTCTTTCACAGCATCAATTTATTTGTTTTCCTTTTTGCACACTTCCATACCTGTACTGTACTGTACATAGTGCAGTGTAACACTGTAACCACCTGGAGTACTGTACATAGTGCAGTGTAACACTGTAACCACCTGGAGTACTGTACATAGTGCAGTGTAACACTGTAACCACCTGGAGTACTGTACATAGTGCAGTGTAACACTGTAACCACCTGGAGTACTGTACATAGTACAGTGTAACACTGTAACCACCTGGAGTACTGTACATAGTACAGTGTAACACTGTAACCACCTGGAGTACTGTACATAGTGCAGTGTAACACTGTAACCACCTGGAGTACTGTACATAGTGCAGTGTAACACTGTAACCACCTGGAGTACTGTACATAGTGCAGTGTAACACTGTAACCACCTGGAGTACTGTACATAGTGCAGTGTAACACTGTAACCACCTGGAGTACTGTACATAGTGCAGTGTAACACTGTAACCACCTGGAGTACTGTACATAGTGCAGTGTAACACTGTAACCACCTGGAGTACTGTACATAGTACAGTGTAACACTGTAACCACCTGGAGTACTGTACATAGTGCAGTGTAACACTGTAACCACCTGGAGTACTGTACATAGTGCAGTGTAACACTGTAACCACCTGGAGTACTGTACATAGTGCAGTGTAACACTGTAACCACCTGGAGTACTGTACATAGTGCAGTGTAACACTGTAACCACCTGGAGTACTGTACATAGTGCAGTGTAACACTGTAACCACCTGGAGTACTGTACATAGTACAGTGTAACACTGTAACCACCTTGAGTACTGTACATAGTACAGTGTAACACTGTAACCACCTGGAGTACTGTACATAGTACAGTGTAACACTGTAACCACCTGGAGTACTGTACATAGTGCAGTGTAACACTGTAACCACCTGGAGTATTGTACACAGTACAGTGTAACACTGTAACCACCTTGAGTACTGTACATAATACAGTGTAACACCCTCACCTGTAACCACCTCCACACTTGTCCACACAACACATCAACTCAAAAGTGTATCTTCATGTGTTGGCGAATATCATTCTTTGTCTTGAAACATTTCTTACAAACATCACACTTGAACTCCCTCAAGCCAGTGTGTCTAAACATGTATTGATTGAGATTAGAAACATCGAAGAATCTTTTACCACAGTCTTTACATTCATAGTTTTTAACACCACTGTGTGTCAGGGTGTGTTGGGTGAGGTGAGACTTTAGGGTAAATGTTTTCCCACAGTCTTTACATTCATAGTTTTTAACACCACTGTGTGTCAGGGTGTGTTGGGTGAGGTTAGACTTATGGGTAAATGTTTTCCCACATTCTTTACATTCATAATTTTGAACACCACTGTGTGTCAGGGTGTGCCTGGTGAGGTTAGACTTTTGGGTAAATGTTTTCCCACATTCTTTACATTCATAGTTTTTAACACCACTGTGTGTCAGGGTGTGTTGGGTGAGGTGAGACTTTAGGGTAAATGTTTTCCCACAGTCTTTACATTCATAGTTTTTAACACCACTGTGTGTCAGGGTGTGTGTGGTGAGGTGAGACTTTTGGGTAAATGTTTTCCCACATTCTTTACATTCATAATTTTGAACACCACTGTGTGTCAGGGTGTGCCTGGTGAGGTTAGACTTTTGGGTAAATGTTTTCCCACATTCTTTACATTCATAGTTTTTAACACCACTGTGTGTCAGGGTGTGTTTGGTGAGGTTAGACTTTTGGGTAAATGTTTTCCCACATTCTTTACAATCATGGTTTTTAACACCACTGTGTGTCAGGGTGTGTGTGGTGAGGGTAGACTTTTGGGTAAATGTTTTCCCACATTCTTTACATTTATGATTTTTAACACCACTGTGTGTCAGGGTGTGTGACTCAAGCTTACTCTTGCATTTAAAAGTTTTATCACACTGCTGACACTCAAACTTGTTCTCTCCTTTGTGGACGGAGCTGCCTGCCTCAAGGTGATTCTTGCCATCACACCTGCGCCTCCCCACACCTGAGGCAGACTGATCCTGCTGCTCCCGGCCACTCATGCTGCTGCCCGGCCTCACAGCCTCCACTGCAGCACTACTCCTGGCAGCACACGCCACGGCCGGCCCTGCAGGAACCCTCGGGGAAGCCGCAGCGAGCCCGGTCAGTATGGAGCAGGGCAGCCGGCTTGGACTCTGGCCTCGGCACCTGCAACAATGTTGACGGTCAGTACACACAGAGCCACGCGCTGCCTTGACACTCTACTCCTGCCTGCAGGGCCAACACCCACCTTCCTGCCTCACTCACGCCACACTTGGCAAGGCTTCCACTCCCTCATCATTTCTCATCTACATGACCAGCTCTGTCCTCAAACAGCCAGGACCAATTGTTGTACCTCGGCACACAACAACAAACACACCGTTCCATCTCACCCACGCCACGCCCAGCTCTCCAAACTTTACTCCCTCCTCCAATGATTTACACTAAGAACAAGGTGCTACAATAACCTAACATAACATAATACTTATGTATTTACCAACGCACAATGCACTGCTGGTCACAAAAACTGGCGTGTGGCTACGAAAGAAAATGGCGTCTGCATCTCGTCCAATCCCTGATTTTTGGTCATAGATAACATTTGATATCTCCTAAATTAACATAACATAAGATAAGATATAATAACCAAACCTTAACCTGTATTAACAAAAAACAGAACCTTGTTCAAACCCAACTAAACTTTACCTTATTCTGGAAGAAGAGGTGTTGTTGTTGTTGTTGTTGTTGTTGTTGTTGTTGTGAGTTTTGTTTTGGCGTGCAGGGTGTTTAGGGCCAAAAGTGCAGGCTGCAGATGAGTAAGTGGATCAGATCGTGTTGAGTTGAGGTGTCCTCTGGAGGAAGGTCCTGGTGTGCTTAAGTACTTTGAAGGCCAGGCCAGGGTACTGAGAGCCACCTAAGAGGTCAGTTGTTGTTGGTCTGCGGAGGTGGAGAGACGACAGTGAGTGGAGGAGTGCCATGGTGTGTGTGAGTGGTGGGGAGGACAGTGCAATAGGAGGTGTTGTGGGGGGTGGGGGTGTGTGGGGGTGTGATGGTGTAGGGCACCAAGGGCAGTGGTTGTCATCTGTCATGTCCAGCTTGTGTAGGTGTGAGTTTAGGCGGCTGTGTCCAATTGTGAGTGTGGTGACGGCAGTGTTGGTGGCACGGCTGGGTGAGTAGTGAGTAGTGAGGCGGTCCAACCAAACATAACTAACGTAACCAAACCGAACTAAATGTAACTAAACTTAACGTAACCTATAAAAAAATCTTATCTTGTTCAGTAATTGGTCATAACTGTTTGGTGTGATCTGAACAAGTATCTGAGGTTGAATTTACAGTGCATTATAAAGGTA
>JAXIVD010000926.1:22500-30000 GCA_036785275.1 Cancer borealis | reverse complement strand
GGGAGGGGATGCATCTATTTTTTTTTTTTTTCTTGATAGAGAGGATGGTATGAGGGTGGTATGATGAACCACACATACATATACACACACACACAAACACATACATGTACGGTAAAGTCACCTGAGTTAAGGAAAAGAAAATATGAGAGCAGGAAGAAAGAAAAACATAAATATACACACGTTCATACACACACACACACACACACACACATAAACACACACACACACACACACACACACTCACTAGGTTTAAGGAATCGTGTTTTGAGAGACATAGCGGCAGCACATCAGTCTTCTTCAGCTCGATACATCCACACACTGTCTGTCTCTGTCACTACTAAAACTCAGTGGTGGAGCGGCCGTAGCTCCACGCGCCCACCCTTCTTCTTCTTCTTCTTGTGACCTCTCGCTTTTTATCGCTTCGTAGGTCCTCTTTCCCTTCAGTGTTCTGCTCCTGATTCCTCTGCAACCTGCGGAGGAGCACCAGAGAGCACATCACAGGGAACACAACTGTAACCATATTATGTCCGTTTTCCCCACGCCTGTGTCAGGAACTCTTTAGCTGCTCTTATGATTTTCTCTCTCTCTCTCTCTCTCTCTCTCCCCTGTGCAGGCCCAGCACTGTGAGGATTCCTCCGTCCTCCTCCTCCTCCAGTTTTCTACGCCACTCTTCTCTTCCTACCACTGCCGTTATAGATCCTATCAACCTGTCTCTTTCCTCATCGTACCTGCCACACTCTACTAAGAAGTGCCCTATGGTCTCCCTGACTCCTCTGCAACTACTACAGTCCTGGTCTAACCCATCCCTGTTCCTTGCATTTACCTCAAGTGTGCCTGTCCTAGCACACCCAGGGTTTGTTTGTTTTAATGACGGCAGCGCCATCTGACAGGATACAGCTGCAAAACACTTATTCCTCGGCAATCTACATTGGATTAGCATATCCTTCTGTAAAAGATCCTTGGTGGTGGTGACTGGCCTACAGAGTATTGTCCCATGAGTGTTGTAGTGAGGGAACGCCCTAATGACAAGGAAGGAAGAGGAAATACAGACCCTTCACCACTCCCTCCCAATTAGCCTGTTCGCAGTGAGCATTTTGATACCAGGCAGCGCCAGATTTTGTAATTTTTGCCGGAAAATAAATACTTTTTGGGGCAAGTTTTACAAGCTTACACAGGTGTATTATTGCACTTTAATGCGTATGAAATTTAAGTCTATTAAGCTCATGATGTCCGACGGCATATGACATCGTTTAAGCCTCTATTCATAATTTCGTATGATATTCTTAAGACAGCTTATATTTGCATCAAGGCAAGCAATTTGTCATTTTCTACTAATCTCAATGGGCATATACCGATACATACTTTCATTTGAGTGTACCAAACAATAGGCAAATCCATGTAATGTATAGAAAATATAATTTTGTGTCGCACTTAATTTTTTCCAGTACGACAACTACATCCTCGGCTACTGGCAGCAAACCACAACAAACACTAGCAGGCTACTCAGAGCAACTCGTAATGGCATTGTCAGCTGCAAATGTCGTGGCAAGGGTTTATTAGAAGTAAAATGTCTCCATAGTGATAAATACCACTTTTTAACGGCGCTTAGTAAACCACGTCGTACGTCTGGCAGCGGTGCTGTTTTTGTTTTCTTCACTGATCACCTTCGTATATAAGACGTGACAGTGATTTCCAATATTTTTTAACACACTCAGATAAAATGTATAAGCCGAAATCAACATCCTTTTATTTTTACTGCTCATAC
Source organism: Cancer borealis (assembly GCA_036785275.1). Lineage (NCBI taxonomy): Eukaryota > Metazoa > Arthropoda > Malacostraca > Decapoda > Cancridae > Cancer > Cancer borealis. The sequence goes on along the minus strand of JAXIVD010000926.1, from coordinate 28,235 downwards.
TTACTGAAAAAAATAATAATTACCTAATTGTAGCTTTATCTTATAATACAATTAACAAAGCCTTATCATGCACCAGTAAGTAAGAATAATAACATTAAAGTTATGTTTTTAATTTTAAATACACATGTGCAGCAATTCATGTCGTATTTTTTCTGCAGATCGGCTTCTAAATTAACTAAGTCACCCCTTTGCCCCGGAGTAGCGAAGAAAATTAATAATTCTAGCGCTGATAGGTGTCTACGACCCTAGCTGCGAACAGGCTAATTAGTTTAACATGAGTGGTAGGCAAGATGTTAGAAGCTATCATAGCAAGGGCAATTAGAAGACATTTAGATGAACACAAGCTAATTAGACATAGTCAACATGGTTTTAGCAAGGGGAAGTCATGCCTCAAAAATTTATTATCCTTCTATAGGAAAGTATTTGAAACAATAGATAAGGGGGACGAGTACGATATTTTATTTGGACCAGTAAATCCTTTGACAGAATACCCCATAGGAGACTATTAAGTAAAGTTAAGGCTCACGGCATAGGTGGGAAGGTACTAGAATGGATTAGGGGATGGCTTACTGGTAGGGAACAGAGGGTACAGATCAATGGGAAGAAATCAGAATGGGGTAATGTCACTAGTGGGGTACCACAGGGATCAGTACTAGGACCATTGTTATTCATAATCTATATAAATGACTTAGAGACAGGAATAAATAGTGATATCAGTAAATTTGCCGATGACACAGATAGGAAGACAGATAAAGAATTTAGATGATGCTAGGATGCTGCAGGATGACTTAAATAGGCTGTACGAGTGGTCAGAGAAATGGCAGATGCAGTTTAATGTTAACAAGTGTAGTATTATGAGCGTAGGTAAAGGAAATAGGTCTGTAGACTACACATTAAATGACACTACCTTAGGAAGGTCATATAGTGTGAGGGACTTAGGAGTTCAAATAAGCAGTGACTTGCGCCCCAGGGAACAGTGTATTATAGCTAGAAATAGGGCCAACAAGATACTGGGATTTATTAGTAGGTGTGTGTGACAAATAGGAGTTCTGAGGTCATTCTGAGGTTGTATTTAGCGCTAGTCAGACCCCACCTAGATTATGCAGCTCAATTTTGGTCCCCTTATTATAGGAAGGATATAGGCTCCTTGGAGGCAGTTCAGAGAAGAATGACCAAGATGATTCAGGGGCTGAGAAATTTACCCTACAAAGATAGGTTAAAACGTCTTAATCTCCACTCCCTAGAGAGAAGGAGGGCAAGAGGGGATATGATTGAGGTTTTCAAATGGGTAAAAGGAATTAATAAGGGAAACATTGATCAGGTTTTAGAATTTGGTAGCCAGGATAGGACACGTGGAAATGTGTACAAGCTAGAAAAACTTAGATTCAGGACAGACATAGGTAGATATTGGTTCACAAACAGTGGTGAACGATTGGAATAGGCTGGATAGACACGTAGTAAGTGCTGAGTCAATAGGTAGCTTTAAAAGATGGTTGGATGAGAGTATGGATAGGGATGACAGGTGGGATGGCTAAATATTGGATTATTCCAAGGGTGGGGGACAAGGAACTGCCTCGTGTAGGTCATTAACTGGCCTCTTGCAGTCTCCTCATTTCTTATGTTCTCTCTCATATCCTGCCTCTTCCTCCTTTTCCTCTCCTCTCCTCCCCTGTTCTTTCGCAAACCAGCATGACGTCACCCGCTGGAGTACGCGAAAAATAAAATACTAAAATAAAAATTGCATCTAAGGACAGCCAGTCTCTTTGTACAAAATCTTCAGTCCATTGTAACTTTTTTTTAAGACAATTTTCGTGTCAGTCAACTAGTGTCACCTATTGAAGATGATCCATTGTATGATGTCCTCGGATTACCCCGCCTATGCTGGCCCTCAGGTAGGCTGTATTGTTAGTTTGTTTAATTAACCTTACCTGGATTGTATTGATGAATATTATTATTATTATTATTATTGTTTTTTTTTTTGGTTGTTTTTTTCTAGTTCTCGTTTTTCTTGTTCTTTTTCTTATTATTATTTTCAATTGTTGTTTCGTATATTTTTCTCCCTGACATGCCAAAGAGAGAGAGAGAGAATAATTTTAGTTTCGTCAGCTGTCGTAGAGGCTGACTCATGCGTCATCCTCCTCATTACTTACTTTGTAGAATTTCGCCTCCCAGGGCGCAGCTAAGGTGGACCTCGGACCTCCGCTGTGGCCAGGCAGCTCCGCTTCTCTGGTGGTGTGCAGGTACGCCAAATAATTTGTTCCAGTGCTGGAGTAGCCTGGCGTTGGGGGCTCGTCAGGCACTGATGTCAGCCATCTGTCCAGCTGACGCTTGAAGGAGTCAGTGGATACTCCAGTCAACTCCCTGATGAGCTTTGGCACACCATTGAACAGACAAGCCCCGTTCCTTGTAAATGAATTGTGGACTACTGTTGCTATTCTCTGGGTGGTGGCTTGTGTCCCCTTAATGAAGCACAGACGTCCTTTTCTTGGGTGGTGATTCACTTGGAGCCCTATGTCAGGTACCAGTTTCTCCAGGGTCTTCCACACATAGATCACTAGGTACCTCTCACGCCTTCTCTGCAGTGATACAGGCTAAGGTGGTATAGACGCTCCCAGTAATCCATGTGCTGGAGGCCACAGATTTTACTGGTGAAGGACCTTTGTACAGCTTCTATTTTCATTATGTCCCCTGTCTTGTGTGGTGACCAGAGTTGGCAGCAATATTCCAGCCTGGGGAGGACCAGGACCTTCCATAGTGTTAGCATGCAGGTCCTCTCCCTGGTGTGAAAGGTCCTAAGGATCCACCCAGTTAATTTCTTGGCTGTGTTGGTGATGTTGATGATGTGCTGGGAGAAGGTGCCGTCAGCACTCATGGTGATTCCCAGGTCACGCACGTGCTGTATTGGGTTGATGGTCTGGTGGTGGGCCTGGTATTCTTACCTGGTTGGCTCCCCTCGGACAAAACTAGAGCCACTAGCATACACATACTACTCCAATAAAGGGAGGCCCAGAACCACAGGTACGCCAGTTCAACAGATTATATAAGCATCTCAATATACAATAAGACGAATAGAACTGGAAGTTATGTACCTTTAGTGGTGTTTATAACATAACAATGTATATAGTAATCCTACTCAACATAATCAAATAAAGTATTGCCCATGGCATTATGTAACAGCCTTTTAAAAGAAGATAGACTGGCAGCTGCAACAGTGTCAGCTGGCAAGGAATTCCAGATTGAGATACATCTTACACTAAAGAATCTCTTTTTACAATCCAAACGGCTATGAGGAAGGAATATCTTAAGGCCTCTTCTATTTGCGTGAATCCGTTTCAGATCACTGAATCTGGGTGGGGCTTGGCCACTCTGGGCGGGGCTTAGCCGTGAAATCGTGTTCTATTTACCATCTTAACCCGTGATCTGTAACAGATTCCTGAATCCGTCGAATCTGATCTGGGAGGTGGGTTATAGCAGACGACACTCGTTCGCGGGTTTTTTGCACCAGCCTGAGCCAGCCTCTTCTCAGAAGTTAATATTGATATATACCTCCAATAAAACAGTGTATATATACGAGGAAGATAGTAAGCGGTAGAGAAATATTGTAGAAATGTTACTGTAGGCACAGAATTGTATAATAGTGGTGATGAATATCAAAAACAAAGGAGATATATAACAGCAGCCTCTTCTCGGAATCTATTATTAATATATACCTCCAATAAAAACAGTGTATATATACGAGAAAGATATTAAGTGGTAGAAAAATGTTTCAGAAATGCTACTGTAGGCTTAAAATTGTATAATAATGGTGATGAATACCAGAAACGAAGGAGATATAACAGCAGCCTCTAACCAGGTTATTTATTTTCTTTGAATTTTGATATATATACTCCCAAGAAAACAACTTACATGTACGTGAAAGAGATTAAATGGTACAAAAATTCTGCATAAATGTTTGCAAAAATATGTATAACCGTAGCATATGAATAGTTAAATAAGATATCCCCAGTTTATTTTGGTTAAGGGGAAACTCTACTCTACATTGATATACACAAATGATTCTGACACTCATTATCGTCCCAAATAAATAGTTAATAAGATATCCCCATTCCCCATCTTCTCCCAATAAACATGTGGGAATGTAAGGTTTTTTGGCTGGATGTAAAAGTAAAGTTTTACCCAAATCTAACCTAACCAGGGAAAGCCTATAGGCGCTACAGATTAGACATATAAAAATAAGAGGTATTTCTTTACAACTACTGCTCCACCTCTTTATTATATACATGAAGTCTTACATACTATACATAGTGTACTCAACACATCTGTGAAGGTTTTAGGGGCTGCTTACCATTATTTACCTCGCAAAACGTCTTTGAAGTTATGTTATGTTGGTTAAGTTAGGTTAAGTTATGGTTAGGTTAGTTTGCAGTTATGTTATGGTTATGTTAAGTTAGGTTTGGTGCGGTTCAGTTAGATTCGGTTACATAAGATTTTTACATTTTAATAACCAAACCCCAAAAAAACTAATTTGCGAACCCTAACTTCCGGGTGATAAAATGTAAAAATCTTATATAATCGAACCTAACTGAACCTAACCATAACATAACAACATAACCATAACAACCATAACATGAAAGTTGTAACTCTCAACACTTCCTCGGAGAAGTGACTAGTGTGACGGCTGGGCAGCGACTGGCCTCTCGTTGTTATTGTTTTGATCCAGCGAATCCAAAACAGATTCTGCTGTTCTATTTGCACCCAATTAATCCAAAACAGATTCTGCTGTTCTATTTGCACCCAATTAATCCAAAACAGATTCTGCTGTTCTATTTGCACCCAATTAATCCAAAACAGATTCGGATTCGGAGCAGAATCCGGAGTAGATTATTGACAACAAATAGAAGAGGCCTTTAAAGGAGTGTGTGTGTGTGTGTGTGTGTGTGTGTGTGTGTGTGTGTGTGTGTGTGTGTGTGTGTGTGTGTGTGTGTGTGTGTGTGTGTGACCCCTGGTACCAACTACTGGAGCCAGATGAAAAATATCAGACAGGTTAATAGCCGATAGACCATGAAATATTTTCCAGTACTTAATTAGGTCAGTCCTTAATAGACGTCCCTGAACAGAATATAAATCAAGGTGTCTTAGTCGGTCTGAATAGGAATGGGTTTCCAAGCCAGAAATATTCTTGGTCCATCAGGTGAAATATATATGCTAATGTTACAGATAATCTAATAAAATATATATTTTATTTTAAGTGGTTGGAAGGTGCAATACTCTTTGGTACAAACTATTTCTTACACCTGTCCGTGCGTTGAGTAGACAGGAGTGGAGGGGAGGGGATGCAGCTTCTTCTTTTTTATTTTATATATATATATATATATATATATATATATATATATATATATATATATAATATATATATATATATATATATATATATATATATATATATATATATATATATATATATATAGAGAGAGAGAGAGAGAGAGAGAGAGAGAGAGAGAGAGAGAGAGAGAGAGAGAGGACCATGTATCAAACAAATTGTATTTTTTGTATCATTTTTCTTGTAGGCTCTGTAGAGCGCCAGATCCTGGCGGAGTGGAGCCAGATAAAAATGTCATAAAATAAATTTAAAAATAAATAAATCTCCTTTGAACCGACTCTAGAAGTTTGAGGTCTTCAACATAACCAGAGAACCACACACAAGAAGCATAATCAAGTAAAACATTCCCTTGCAG
>JAXIVD010000926.1:15000-17500 GCA_036785275.1 Cancer borealis | reverse complement strand
ATGGTGTGTGTGTGTGTGTACGTGTGTGTGTGTGTGTGTGTGTGTGTGTGTGTGTATGTATGCCTTCCTTCCCTTCTCTTCTCTCTTCTTCCTTCATTCCTTCACTTTCCTATTCACACACACACACACACACACACACATATATATTCTCTCTCTCTCTCCTTCTCACCTTCCTTCCTTCCTTTCTCTATATAAAATAACTTAATACTTCTCTTTCTCTCTCTCTCTCACACACACACTCTCTCTCTCCCCGCAGCGTAATGGAGCCAACTTCTCGGTCTTCCTGAACACGGCTAGTGAGTGGGACGGGAGTGACAGCGGCGCACGGCCTGATGAAGCTGTGTCCTGGGGGAAGATTAAACTGGAGGCCACACCAGTCAAGGTATGGAGGTGTAGGGGGGCGGGGGGGGATGTGTGTGTGTGTGGAGGGGTGTTGAGAGGGGTTTGTGTGTGTGTGTTTGGGTAGTCGTGGTTGATGTGTGTGTGTTTGGGAGGGGTGTGTGTGTGTTACTTTATTTTTTACTTTTTTTGTATAATTTCATCCTATCATGGACGCAGCTGAGGTGGGCCTCCGCTGTGACCAGGCAGTTCAACCTTGCTGTCAATCCTCCATGTAATGAGTGAATTGCTGGTTGAACTGGGGTATCCTGGTATTGGGGGCTCGTCTGGTATTGTGGACAACCATCTGTCCAGCCTGTGCTTGAAGAGGTCAGGTGTGACCCCTGTCAGGTTCTTGATGGTGTCCGGCACAGTATTGAAGAGACGAGCCCCATTGTATGAGAAGCAGTTATGCATGCAAGTCTTTATTCTCTGAGACGTTGCTTCTGCCCTCTTCACATAGCATAACCGCCCTCTTCTTGGGTGTGGGTTAATTTCTATGCCCACATTCGGTACAAGACCCTCCAGGATCTTCCACACATAAATCACTAGGTAGCGCTCTCTTCTTCTTTGCAAGGAGTAGAGTCTAAGTTCCTTGAGTCGCTCCCAGTAGTTGAGTTGGTGGACGTTTTGAATCTTGTTTGTGAAAGATCTTTGCAGGGCCTCTATTCTCATGGTGTCTCCTACTTTGTGAGGAGACCAGAGCTGGCAGCAATATTCCACTCGGGGCAGCACCAGGGACTTCCAAAGGGACAGCATACAGGTACTGCCTCTTGTCTTAAAGGTTCTCAGGATCCATCCGGCCAGCTTCCTTTGTGGTGACCTCGCATATTTTATGATCTGACATTTTAGTTACCATTAATTTATAGGAATGGATAATATCATGATCATTGCTAAACAACAAATCTAAAGTGTTTTCTCCCCTTGTAGGCTCTTTTATAAATTGTTTGAGGAAATATGTTTCAGCAACACTAAAAAGGTATATTGCTTGTTGTTTCTCCTCCACTGTGCCTCCATTCACTCTCATTTGATCCCAATTTACATGTGGTAGATTAAAATCTCCAAGTAACAGGACTACAGTTTCCTGGCTTGGAAGATTTTTAAATATATTTTCTAATTAGGTTTTGATTTCTCTAAAATGTTCCTGGGTTGTGTTTGGGGGTCTGTACAGGGAACATATTACAGCATTGAGTGACTCCACGTACAGTGCCAACAACTCTATAGTCCCGTTTGAGAAACTTGTTAATATCTCCGTTTTTGCTGCCAGTTCTTGCTGGATGTAGACAGCTACCCCTCCGTGACTTTTGTCTTTTCTGTCTCTACGGTAGATATTGAAATTGTTGATGTTTATTTCTGCATCTATTATTTCATCATGCAGGTGTGTTTCAGTTAGGGCAATGAATGACAGTTTATCTTGTTCAGCTATTTCCTGTAGCTGTGGGACCTTGTTTTGGTTGCACCTTGGATACAGTCCTCTGATGTTGCCTGTTATGAATTTTACTAAATTTAATTTTAATGGGGACTGCAGCATCCTTTTCTCAACTTGTCCTGCCACTCCATATTTCCATCATAAACTGCATCATTTTCTGCCTCTGTTTCTGTTGCTCTGCCAGGCTTCTTACTATTTCGCCTAAAAAAGGTGTTTCTTTGTCATCCCCACTTTCATTATTCCATCTTTTTGTTTCTTTGGCAGCACTCCTTGTTGTTTCTGGAGTTTCAAAATTACTGTTTGTGTTTCTCCTTAACACTAACGGTTGACCATACTTGGCACCATATGGCTGCTCTTTTTGAAACTGGGATGTTTTCCTTGCTCCTTTGACGTGCATATATATACAATTCCTGTTCACGCACTCCCTCATTTGGAGTGAAGCGTTGCACATCTTTGGGTGAGCATCACTACATTTTCGACCAAGCCTACACCCACTTCTTTCATCGTGGCCGTGCTTTATGAATTTAGAGCATAGTTTGGGATGTGGGAACCTGCATCCTGTACCTTTCCTTCCATAAAAACACACTCCAGCTAGGTAGAAAATACATACCGGGCAGATTTTTGTTTAGTTCTTTCTTTCTCCTGTGTTTCATTTTTCTCTTTTTTCTCTTGCTCCTGAGGCTGGGACGGAGA
>JAXIVD010000926.1:0-10000 GCA_036785275.1 Cancer borealis | reverse complement strand
TTTTATTTAATGTGGGAAGTCGTAGGTTAAATATATTATCCTTATTTCAGTTTACTCTCTATATATAAGTAGAATTTTTGGAATGATTTAAAATGTCTCTCTCGCTCTCTCTTTCTCTCACACACACACACACACACACACACACACAATCTCTTTCTCACACACATACACACACAATCTCTCTCTCACACACACACACGTACACACTCTCTCTCCCTTTCCCTCACACACAGACACACACACTCTCTCACCCTCACCCCCCCACACGCCCACATCCAGTACTCACGTCTAGGCATCACCTCCCTCTCCACCAGGTGTTGAAGGGCAAAGTAGAGTGCTGAGTGGTTGGTGTGACCACTCACGCCACCCATGTCAAACGTAACCACCTAAGGAAGGATAATAATGATGATGATGATGATGATGATGATGATGATGATGATAATAAATAAATATGTATACGTATAGATAGATTGATTGCTATATAGATAAGACGTAACTACCTAAAGAGAGGTAATAATGATAATAATAATGATGATAATGAAAAATAAATAAATGAATGAATGAATACGTATAAATAAATGGAATGATAGATAGATAAAATATAATAATAATAATAATAATAAATATGTATAGATAAATATATAGATAGATAGATTGATAGGTAAATAGATAGATCGATAGATGAATTAACACACACACACACACACACACACGTACAGTTTTCCGCACAGAGTGGTCAACACCTGGAATGAATTAAGTGGAGATATTGTAAACGCCACCCATGTACACAGCTTTAAATACACACACATACAGATGCATAAATAATTAGAAACAGTCTTAAAATACCTTAAAAACACACACACAGACAAAAAAATCACCTTATACCAAAAAAAACTACACACAAACACACCCACACATATACGCACACACCATGTCTACATCGAGGGCGTGTAGGTGATGATTGATGAGGTTGGCCGTGTGTACCGTCGGCCACACAATGTCAGGATGGTCGGGTAAGTCGTCGCAACGGTACAACATTACATTGTCACTCTCCACCCCAAGCAGGCGACAACTGGCGAGTAATTCCTGGCTACGGACACGACCTTGGCCGTAGTAATTACCTGTAGGGGGAGGGAGGGTGGTGGTGGTGGTGGAGGAAGAGGAGGAGGAGGTGGTGGTGAGATATATATAAATAAATAAGAAAATGAAGAGGAGGATTAGGAGGAGGTGGTGGTGGTGGTGGAGGAGAAAGAGGAGGAGATAGATATTATTTCTTCTGGTGCCAAAATAATAGTAATAATAATAATAATGACAATAATACAGATTTACTTACACACACACGCTAGAAAGTCCAATATAATGTGTATTTTCACCCTAACAAAACATTTAATTTAACACTCTCTCTCTCTCTCTCTCTCTCTCTCTCTCTTACACTAGCTCTCTCTCTTAACCCCACACGCACACACACACACACACACACACACACGCCTTACCAGTAGACATACACAGCAGGTACACAAGAGCTCCTTCCTGTTTAGTGAAGTGTAGAATAGTCGGTCCAAAAAACATTACTTCATCATCAGGGTGAGCTGTTACTACCATCACCCTCCTCCTACCACTACTACTACTATTATGGGTTAGGGTACTGCTGTGTCCTCCTTCCCCTCCTCCTCCTCCTCCTCCTTCTCTTCCTCCTCCTCCTGGTCTTCCTTCCTCCTTCTCATCGTCTTCCTTGCCACCTGTGAGAGAGAGAGAGAGAGAGAGAGTTTATTAGTTGGTTTTATAAGTAATATTTTCATTTTTATATATTTCTTTCTTGTCATTTTCCTTTCCTTCCTTCTTATCCTCCCTGTCTCTCCTCCTCCTCCTCCTTCTTCCTCATAAATATATCATGTTCAATATATACACTTTTTTTTTTTTTACATTTGTACAGGTAAACACACACACACACACACACACATGGATATCGTCTCTTTCATAAACAAACAAACCTAACCTAACCTGAATTTCTGTATACACAATTTTTTCTTCTACATTCCTACAGTTCAACACACACACACACACACACACACACACACACACGTACACGCACCATGATGTCGCCTGTGGTGTGTGTGCGTGGGTAGCCTCGAACTTCCTAGTGTAAGTAAAGATAGAGTGAGTCCCAACCCGGCACAGCACGCTACCACCACCACCGGGTCCAGCATTCCACCCACACCTACGGCAACCACCACCACTACCACCACAACTACCACACTCAAGGTGATGCGAGGGTGAGTGTGCTGTGATGCCCCTCTGTCCACTCTGATTAAAAAGAGAAAAAAGAACATAAGAAATGGGGAGACTGCAAGAGGCCAGTTAAATGACCTACACGAGGCAGCTCCTTGTCATATAATCAATCTAACATAGGTTAATAATAAGGCACACTGCCGTACCATTAGCGGATGGCTTAACGTGGTACTAATGTCGTATCTCTAAGCACTTTGTAAGATATTTCACTCGTAATAAGTCAATCTATATGAAAAACTTTGCTAACTAATACCTATGCTTTCTATTTTAAGTTTATAGAAAGTTTGAAGGAAATACTTGGAAGGGAAATCAAGTAAATTATTGTTTTCTTAAATTTTTCGTTTCCTCAACCTCCATAACGTCTCTTAATAATTTATCTATTGACGTGTTTACCTGTTTTGTCTCGTTTCCTCTACTCTTGTCACTGTTCCTTGCGTTATATCGTGTGCGTTGCTTCCTTACGCTCTTCACTTTATCACTTCTAACCCTTCTAAAGAGTACAAGTTGACGGGAAAATAGAGAAAAATGGAAAATAATCTGTCTTCTCAGCAACGCAGAAAATAATTGCAGACGAATGTTTTGATGAATTTCAGACCAACTCGCACGCGGGAAGGTCCACTAACACGAGCCTAAATAATGTTATATAGGCCTTATAAACACATTTCCTTTTAAATTATTGTACTATAGTTGTATGATGGATGATTAGTATGTCTTTCTCTCTATTTTCTATGACTTTTGATGTCTGATGTTTATTTTATCATTTATTTGCACGCGGGAAGGTCTAGTACTGATCGTCTTATCATGGCTATATTAACAAATTTCTGTTAACTTAACGGTATTTTTCACTGATTTTGGTATTTATTTCATAGGTACATTAAAGTGTTTATTTGTGCCTTCCAATGTGAAGTTAAGATGTAAAAAAAAAAAAGGGAGAGTTTTGGCGCGCATTTCAGACTTAACATGACTTGAAAACAATATATTACCACAATTACGTCTCTCTCCATGCATGGTAATAGTTATATATTACTTATACTCATATTACAAGATAAAAAAAGAAATTGAATATAGTTTTAGAATGTGTCGAGAGAGAGAGAGAGAGAGAGAGAGAGAGAGAGAGAGAGAGAGAGAGAGAGAGAGAGAGAGAGAGAGAGAGAGAGAGAGAGAGAGAGAGAGAGAGAGAGGAGAGAAGAGAGAGAGAGAGAGAGAGAGAGAGAAGAGAGAGAGAGAGAGAGAGAGAGAGAGAGATTGTAAGATTGTAATGTGAGGGGGGAAAATGTGCCAGGCAACAAAGGCCATATGGCACTATTTGGGTAGTAGGGTTGGATAGCATGGCTAGGTGGGGGGGAGGATCGGGTAGGGGTTAGATTAGATGAAGGACGTTAGCGGCACGGAGAAAGGATATATTCCACTGAAGAACAGACATGATCAGCAGGGAATAAAACTTGGAATGGGGGAAGGTGAGGGAGGAACGTTCGTAGGGGGTAAAGGACCGGGGTCCATATCCATAAGAAGCAATGAAGAAGGAAGAGGATCAGGAGCGGGTGAGGTAGGGAGAAGGTTGAGAGAGGAGATCGGTGCGGGAGTAGCCAGGTGGTAGGGGAAGAGAGAGGAGAGATCGGGTAGCAGAAGAAGGTGGGGGAGGGGCAGACGAAGGGGACTGCACCGAAGAACAGGCGGGGTAAGACGAGGGGGGGAGGGGAGAGTAAAGCGGGGAAGTGGGAGAGGGCGGAGCGCCGGGTGCAGAGGGGGGGAGAGGGGGGCTGGAGGAGGGGTTGGGGAGGGGAGACAGCAGAGGAAGAAGGTGGAGGAGGGGGAGTCGGGGTAGGAGGGAGGTGCTTGGGGGGTGGGTGAACAGAGGCCACGACCTGGATAGGAGGGGCCGGTGGAGGAGATAAGGAGGTAGGAGGAGAGGACAAGGGAGCCGTGTTCTTTATGAACGCGATGATGGCATCGAGGTTATCACCCTCGGAAGGAGCGGGAGAGGAAGGTGCAGGGCGAGTCCTTTTAGCGAAGGTGGAGAGGGGGTGAAGAGGTCAAGGGGCGGGGCAGGAGAGGTGGTTGGTGGGGGAGAGGAGGACCAAAGCCTCAGAGTGGTGTTGTCCCTTGGTGGAGTGGGAGCGCTGAGGGCGTGGAGAGGGAGGGGCAGGAGTACAGGCGGTGGTGGAGGTAGGAGGTATCAGAGTCAAGGACAGCAAAAGAATTATAGCAGGAGATGGAGGATGGAGGGTGAGGAGAGGGAGAGAAGAAAGAGGAAGGAGGTAGAGGAGAGAGGGATGGGTGGAAGGAGGGGTAGGGGAGGGAGGCCGAGGACCGGGGCGGGAAGGAGTTAGGACGTTGGCTGGAGAGTGAGGGGAGAGAGGCGGAAGGCAGCAACATGGTGAGGAGAAGGAGTGAAGCCTAGGCGACGGGCTTTCTGACGGGCCTCACGTAATGTGAGACCATCATGGAAGCGAAATACCAGCGACTTCAGCCTCAAACTTGTAAGTTGGGCAGCGCAGTAGTGAACATTATGGGGGCCACCACAATTGCAGCAGCGGTGGGGTAGTAGCATGGCATAGATCGCGGGAATTCGGGTGTGGTAAAGCCACACAAAGGGCAGCGGAGAGCGGAGCGGCAGTGTTTTTTGGGGTGTCCAAAGCGCCAAACAGTTTCGGCACTGGCGAGGTGGAGGAACATAAGGCCGGACGGGGAGTTCATGGGCGCCATGAAGGAGATTCCATGCAACATTGGTGGAGTTTTTTACTGGGCGACCTCGGGGGTACAAGGTATAGCAGCGAACGGCTGACAGCGTCATACTCGCTGAGTAGGTCTAAAAGGTCAGTGTGACAGTCTGACCAGACCTTGTCATCAATAGGGCAGTCCCTTGTGGGGAGATGGAAACAGTGCCAGTGCATGTGTTAGAGACGGTTCATCAGGGGTCGCACAGAAGGAGGGCACCGGATGGGGCCAATAAGTTGGCCAATGGCCTGAGACTGAGCCTCAGTCCTCCACACGTACCAGGCGTGAATGGTCCAAGTCCGGGTCTGAAAACGGGACTTTGCCCACTTGTTCCTGTAGACAACGTTGAAATAGGAGGGTATTTTCTCAGCGAAGGGAGCGGGAGGGGGGGGATAGTGAAGAAATGATCCCAGCTGGCAGGGGCGAAGAAGAGGTCATAGGCAGAGGGGGTGAGACGCGCCACGAGAGGAGAGCCAGTCCAGGGGCTCTGTGCCGTAGTCCTTCTTAGAAGGAAGTGGGATATAAGGAGCTAAGGTATTAATAGAGGAAGATGTAGATGTGACGGGGATGGAGGCTGAAGGGGTGGTAGGAGTGGAAGAGAGAGTCGGGAGAGCGGTAGACACAGGGGAGGGAAGAGAAGGTAGTAGAAGGGGTGCTGGAAATGGGGACGGTTAGAAGGAGGAGCAGGGGGGCAGGTGAGATGAGGAGACTACAGGGGGTGCGAATAGAGGCTGTGGTAGTGGTAGAGGAGGGTGAGGAGTAATGAGGACCGAACCCTGGGGGAGGCGGGGGTGGTGGTAGTAGGAGAGAGAGAAGATGTGGGGAGGTAGGGGCATAGGATGGAGAAGTCTGTGGAGGGGGCAGGGGGTGCAAGGGAGAGTAGGGCGGAGTAGAACGGTGGTATGTTATTAGGGGTCCTGAGGAACGGGCAGGAGAGGTCGAGACCAGATCATTGGCAGGCAGAGGCTGTCAGGGGGTGGCGAGACCAGCAGCAGAGGCCTCAAGGACTGGGTCAGATACCACTCGAAGGGGGTATGGTGAATTTTGAATTATCCATACACTGATATGAGTTAATAAGAATGGCATCGGGGGGTCACGGGGTTAAACCGCCTGCTGGATCGGCAAAAGAGGCCGAGCGCTGCCGCCGGGGACGGGGTACCTCGTCCCCCACAGGACTACCCGGTTTAAAAGGCAGCCCTTGTGGCACCGAAAGTTTGCCCGCAGCGGCGAGCAAAAGACCCCGGCCATCAATGCCTACCGGTCCCAGGCACCCTCCAGCCAACACAGGGACGGCCCACGACGGGCGCGATCCCCCTGGCGGGCAGCACCGGTGACCCCACACCAGCCTACGTTCGGGATCATCTTGTCGGTCCTGACGACACACAAGGCCCCCCACCACGTCAAGGTAAGATCCCATGGGGGGGGGGGGGGCGGGGGGGCGAGAGAGAGAGAGATGAGAGAGGAGAGAGAGAGACGAGAGAGAAGATGATGAGAGAGAGAGACCGAGAGAGAGAGATGAGAGAGAGTGAGAGAGAGAGAGAGGAGACATATAAGCTAAACCATTGGACACAGAATCACTCTTAACTTGATGCCCTTAATGCTTTATTCGCAAACAGAACAGAGTGAGCGGCAGTGTCTGACAGTTCAAAGCCTTTACCTACAAGCTCGACGTAACGCATAACAGTGACGTAATTTGGCGTGATTGTGGCGTAACGTGACAAGCGACACACACACACACACACACACATATACGCACATGCACGACACACAAAGACATCATCGATAATTAATTCCTCGCATCTCACTTGGTAAAGTAAATAATAAGTTCGTTTGAAAATCGTGCTTTTTCGCGTCGTACGTGTCGGTAAATGTCGACTTATTCCTTTATACATATTTAGTCTCCATTCTTTGTATCAGATCAATGGTTGTATAGCTATTTTATTATATTGTTATTTATGTTTCAAATCTGTTGCAAATATTCATAGTTTGAGGTTTGCAATGCTTTTGTTAAGCTTGTATCCTCACTGCAAGATATACAACAATTATATCCTAGCATACAGTACATTACTTAAGCTTGGATAAAACATCACCCAGCTTATTAAACATCATATATAAGGATAACCAGCTTGGACTAATACCCCCAGCTAGGGTAATATTAGCTTCGATAACTCTCCAGCTATCAGTAATCCATCATTAGCTTGGATAATTACCCAGCTATTAAATAAAACATTAGATAAGGTATTATTCAGCTAGGATATAACACCCAGCTGTCAGTAAATGTCAAACTAAGGATGTGTTAGCTAGGTATAAAACCTGAGCTAATAGTATAAACATTAAATTAGGATATCAATTGCTAGAGAATATGTCAGTGTGTAGACATTATCCAAGCAGACAGGTTCATAAATGTTTACTCATATGACTGTTTATTTTGTTTGGTTTTAAAATTAGTGAAGAGAATCAGTTGGTAAAACAAATATTATTTCTTCTACCCCAATTTGCTGGATGACAAACAAATTATCCTTCAACATTAGTGAAGGAAATTTGTTTACTTTGTCTATTGTGAAGTGCATATAGTTTTATAAGTCGTAATTAACATATTATTCTCTCTATCAAACGCAAGTAAACAAAACACAATCTAAATATTACAATCATTATTATTTTCGTAACCAAACATTCCTTTCATTAAACTTTCCCTATGTAAAAAAAAAAAAAATGACTATAAGCAGCTTAGCGTAATAATTAATAATAATAATGATAATAATGATAATAATGACTTTACAATGATACTCTATAAAGCCAATAACTTGTAATTAGTTAACTATGTGTAATTTCAAGGCTAAGAACAAACAAAGTGAAAGAAACAAAATGACAAACAAAAAAAAAAAAATACATAATAAATAAAGTAAATAAAATTAAATAAAAAATATAAATAAAAAGACATAAATTAAATAATAAATAAAAAATAATAACCTAACTAAAAGTCAGTGGAAACATTATTCAGATTTACATCTTAAGTTTGAGTATATAATTCATTCTATTTCATTCATTTATTTATCTCATTATTCAGCTCTATTTTGAAGCGTGTTTTTGTCTCTCCTCTATAAACTTCGTGTGATGCTCCTCAAGGGTTATGATGTCTATAAGTAAGTCAGCAGGTATATAAACTAGTAGTGTGTGTGTGTGTATGGTGTTGTGTATGTGATGTGTGTTGTGTGTGTATTAACCTACTCACAATGCATAGGTTGAACAGAGGCTACTCGTTGGAAAGGAGACATCACCGCCAATATAATCTCCGATCCGCCCAAGGTGATTGTGTGTTGTTTGTTTTTAGAGAAAAGAGAAAGAAGATGAGAGAGAGAAGACGAGAGATGAGACGGAGTAGAAGAGAAGAGAGATGGAGAGTAGATGATAGAGAGGGAGAGAGGAGAGGAGTGAGAGAGATGAAGGTAGATGAGGGAGGAGAGTAGGGAGCGAAGAGAATGAGTGAGAGGAGAGAGATAGATATAAATTAAACAGAAAAAGATGTTATATCAGAGATTAACAGAAAAAATTGAATAAAAAACTGAAGGAAGACAGACGATGAAGTAGATCCGATTAATGGAAAAAAAAAAATAATAACTAATAATAATTACATACATATTAATAATACTAATAATAATAATAATCAAGTGTCTGAATAAAATTAATTAATCTAAGATCGTCTTCATCGAATCATCACCACTTCCTTGACATTAATCTCAGTACAAACAGGACATTAATAATAACAAGACAACAATAAATAATAATAAATAATAATATAATAATAAATCCGAAGAGTATCTGAACGTAATATAGTTTATATTAATAGTCATCCCGCGCTGTCACCACCCTCCTTACATGTTGGTCGGAGGTAATACAATAGTTGTGTTCAAACTGTGGCAGTGTTAGCAGCCCCCGCGGGGATGTCACACAGGGGGGGGAGGTAGGGAGGTCCACGAATAGCCCCCCCTGCGGAGGAAGAGAGAGGAGGGTGGGTGAGTCTGGGGTGGGGTTAGGTTAGGTTAGGTTTTGTGTGTGTGTATATATGATGTACGTGTGTGGTGTGGGTTAGTTGTGTGGTGTGTGAGTTAATTCTATCTGTATGTTTCCCCTTATGTATGTGTGTGTATGTATGACAAAACGCTCGTGTGTATGTATATATGTGTCGTCGTACTGTTGTGTGTATGTGTGTTGTGAGACGTTAATTTTATCTATATAGTTTCCTAAATGTATTGTGTGTGTGTGTGTGTTGTGTAGATTGAGAAAAACCTCGTGTGTATGTATGTATATGCTTATGTATATATGTGTAAGTGTGTGGTATGTGTGTGGTTAGGGAGTTAGTTTATTATGTGTATATTTCATGTTGTGTATGTAAGTTTTGTATGTATATGTGTAGGTGGTGTAACTGTGTATAATGTGTGTGTGTAAATGTGTATATGTGTGTGTGTGTATGTTGGTTAGTTTAATGAGTATGTCCTGTGTTGTGTGTGAATTTAAGAAAACCATGTATGTAATGTATACGTGTGTGTATGTAAGTATAAGTGTGAGTAAGTTACTGTATGTGTGTGTAAGTACTTAAGTGTGTCGCTGCGCCTGTGTACGTACCTCTTTCACCACAGGTCCTTGAGAGCCATGAGAATATTTGCTTTCCCCCGAGGACGGTCCAGCCAGCGCCCGGGCCAGAATGCCAGCGTACCAAAGTTGTTGTTGATTACGTTCAGGAGGGTGTTTGGACTTGGTCAGCCTATGGGGGGGCGGGAGGAGGTGAGGGGGGCGGAAGGAGGATTAAATTACAACATACAAACCTAACAACACACACACAACATACATCCAAATACTTTCCAAACAGGCAAAAGACATCCCACCCAACTTACAAAACTTGACACGACAATACATAACATACATACAACATATATAAAAAACCTTCCTCACACACACACACCAATACACATAAAACATATATAAAAAACTGACC
>JAXIVD010000925.1:99649-110730 GCA_036785275.1 Cancer borealis | reverse complement strand
CTTTCACTCTCTCCTTACCATCGCCTCTTCCTTCCTACATTGTAAATAAGTCGTAAGTCTGTGAATAGTTACGTTTCTATATAGTATGTGCACCTTTGTGAACTGTTGTACGTACGTGTGTGTGTGTGTGTGTGTGTGTGTGTGTGTGTGTGTGTGTGTGTGTGTGTGTGTGTGTGTGTGTGTGTATGTGTGTGTGTGTGTGTGTGTGTGTGTGTGTCTCTCTCTCTCTCTCTCTCTCTCTCTCTCTCTCTCTCTCTCTCTCTCTCTCTCTCTCTCTCTCTCTCTCTCTCTCTCTCTCTCTCATCGTAAAAAACCCCCTGAAAACTATCACATTATCCTCTTATTTCAATTAATTTACATCTTCCCAACGGTAGTCTTTCTCGATCTATTTGTTTTGAAACTCTCCAAGACTATTCGTTTACCCTAACTTAATACCTCCTCCTCCTCCTCCTCCTCCTCCTCCTCCTCCTCCTCCTCCTCCTCCTCCTCCTCCTCCTCCTTCTCCTCCTCCTCCTCTTCCTGCAGCATGGAGGAAGTACTATGTAATCTAATTTCCTTGGATTAACCCAACCTCCACAGTCACTCTTGGGACGTGCGCTTACAAGAACTCTGACTTAATTTTCTCTTGAAAGATTGAAAGTTAGGCTGGAGCAAGGCGGGAAGGAGGGAGGGTTAGGTGAAGGGCAGATAGGGAAGGGAGGGAAGAGAAGGAGAGAGGGAAGGGAAGGGAAGGGAAGGGGGAGGATGGATGGAGGGAAGGAAGGAAGGGTTAAGAGGAAGGCAAGATAGGAAAGAAAAGGGAGAGGATGGATGAAGGGAAGGGAAGGGAAGGGAAGGGAAGGGAAGGGAAGGGAAGGGAAGGGAAGAGAGAAGGGAAGGGAAGGGGAGAGGGAGGAAAGGGAAGGGAAGGGAAAGGAAGGAAGGAAGGGTTAAGAGAAAAGGGAGGTAAGGTCAGTGAGGGAAAAGATAAGAACGGGAGGGATTGGAAGGAAGGAAGGAAGGAAGGAAGGAAGGAAGGAAGGAAGGAAGGAAGGAAGGAAAGAAGGAAGGGGTACAAAGTAAAGTAAGTTAGTTGTATTTTGTTGTGAGTCAAATGGAGTTAAATTGTTGACCGCGATTTTCTATTTAGTGAAGGACACTGTATGTCTATCTATTTGTCTGTGTTTATCTTATTTTCTAAGCTGGGGGAAGGGATGGTATATAATTAATAACACCATACAGAGGATTAATACCGTCTAATACAACACTGCCATCTCTGAAAATAATTAATTGGTGGAAAAATGGTGAATAACTTGACTATAGGTATATATACTCATCTTGATATTTATACTGTATACTTTAATTATAAGAGGTTCAGACTGTCCGTAGAAGTGGAGGAAGCATGTAGGGCAGTGAACCTGGATATGAAAGTCAATATTAGTAGACTTATGAACAACTAATATTACTCTCTTACCACTGTTAAAAATGTTGTTTGAATACACACCTCTATTTATTGTTATATATTTGTTAATTTTTCTTTTTATTTTACTGAGGCCTTCATCAATGTATTCTTTATTTAATTACTTTTGAAGGCAACAGACAAGTTCTTTCCTCTACCATTTGTTACCAACAGCTTGCATCATTTATTTACTAATAAGATCATTATTAAATATGCTAATATCAACTTCTATTACTAGGAACACTAAATACATTAACATTATATACTATCAGGTGATATATAGCTTGAAACAGACTCTGCCATCCTTTGCCCCTGTGTGGCTAAATGACGTTCATTACACAAAGTGCATCACGTGCAACAGTGACCTAGAAAATTTAAATAACTTTTTGTTACAGTGCCCAGCTTATGTGAATGAGAGAAAGAAAATATTGAACACAGAGAGACTTAACACAGAGGAAGAAGAGGACGTAATTGGAGACTTATTGTTTAAAGAAGAATTGATAGAAAAAAACAAAGTCAGTGTTATATGAAATGTGGAAAAAGAGGGAAAAGAAAAGAAAAACTCTTGACACGACAAACTGAAAAACTGAGAAACAGACAACTAACCAGTGAAGATCATCAGGGAAACGCCGATACAAAGGCCAAGCTTTCCGAACGACACCTGACCTGACCTGACGTATATGTATAAGAAATAATAATAAAAAAAAAAATAAACAGACGCACAATTGGATTGGGATATACTTTAAAAATAAAGAAAAAGCTTTCAACACAACTATTGCTTATATGTGAGGGATATCTATCTCATGAAAAATATTTGTTTACTAAATAAATGATACTATTAAAAAAAAATTATTTGCATCTAAACTAAAATCCTAATTGAAAAGGATGCTTTTCTTACTAATATGTAATCTTATAAGGAATGTCTGATATCTTTTTCATCAACATTGGTGAAGTATTAAATCTACTAGAAGGATTTTAATTTTTTTCATAAACAAAATCAATTTATTTCTAGAAATAAAAGTTTACAGTGCGATGACCTGCAACTTTGCTAAACGTATAATTATTAGTGATATGTATAATGTAGTTTAATTAAAAAGATCAAAATCTATTGGCAAATATAAAAATATTGTTTCCCGAGTAGAAAAAAATTACAAAAATACACCATAGAATCAATGATGTTGCGATTAATTCTACCAAACCACGAGAGTCTGTAAGATTATCATATATATCGTAAGGCTTAGTTATGAACTGCTTTTAGCTGTAGGAGTCATTACATGAATATACATGGAAGTTAAGGATATGTGTGTTCCTTACGGGGTGGCAAAGAGTGTGTATGAGTCTAGGTGGGTTACTGATACCTATCATATCCTCTTAATTTGTTATTGATGGAGGTTAACTGTGCAATAGATGTACTGCAATTGATATTTTAAGAAAAATATTAAAGATGCAGAAGCATTGACATAAAATAGCCTTACAAGGAATATAAGAGAAAAGAAAACGACAGTAAAAAGAAAATAAACATATTAGAGAAAACGTATATTAAGTCTTAACTATTATATTAACTTATTCCTCGAGGACCGCAGCTAAGTCAAGTCAGAGCTGCTTTTAAGAGGAGGTTCCCGTGACAGTCTGCCCCACAAGTATGTTAATAAAACTTGAGTAATTATCAGCATAAATATAATTCCTCCACAAACTTTAATTCTTCCTCCATTAAACTGTGTATTATTTTTCTCTCAAAATAGCTACATTTTTGTGGATATAGTCTTTTTAAAGTTGTATGCCTCTGCTCATAAGTCACGAGCACCGTGGAATCCACTTTAAAAACATTAGAGTTTGCCTTTTAATTAAACACCATAAAAATATCAGTTCTCTTGTTCATCCATTTGGGCTTGATCTTGCTTGTTCGTGTAGAATGACACATATGCCCAGACTGTTGTGTTATATATCTCCAAACCGTGTATTCATATATCTTTTATTTGGTAAATGTTCAGTTATTTGCCCATCTCATAATTGGATACACTGGCTATTTATTTCTGGGCAAAATATGGTGCTTTTTAATTTGGAGATAGTTTTTTTTCTCGGAAATTGCTAAAAAGTTACTTATTGCAATTTCATCACGAAGTTGCAACTTGGCCAATTTCAGACAAAATCAGTTATTTCCAAACGATAAATGCACCACATTTTGCCCAGAAATAAATAGCCAAACCTAAGCAAACCTAACCTAACCAAACTAACCTAACCTAGCCTAACTAACCTAACTTAACCTAACGGGCAAAACAAAGCGTCCTTGCCGCAGCTGCTCGTTATAAACACGTACGCTGTGAGACGGGCAAATAACTGAACATATACCTTTTATTTATCTATAAGTTGACTTACTTATTCATTAGTTTAAGTTATTTACCATTTTATTTTCTGGGATGCACACTACAATAAACATAACAAAAACCGCACTGTGTTGTTGACCGTTGAGAGGTGAGAGTGCGTCACTGCAGAAAACTGCAGATTGCAGAGGCGAATCAGGCGATGAGGGCCGCTCCTGTGCTAATGTCTATGATCGGTGTCGTCAAAATGAAAACTAAAGTAGAGCTGTATTATGATGTGATGTCACCGTTTTCATGGTTTGCTTTTGAGGTTTGTCACATTTTTCTTGCATACCATTACCATGGTAAATGTGAGAGGCACGGATAAGTGGAGTGTTTGTGGACGTGATGGACAAATAAGGGTTATCAACAAGTTTTCATTGGTTAATGTTCCACTAGAGATGGCGGTATATATAAGTGATACAACTTAACTTTTTTGTATAACTGAACTTTGTATCCTAATAATAAATAAATACCCGGAGATGAGATTCCGGTAAAGATTCGTAAGACCGACTATTCGATATCTCCTTACCGTTATAATGTACTGCAAATTCAACCTCGAATACTTGGTCAGAATACCTCAAACAGTTATGCCGCTGAATTACAGAAAAAAAAAGATTTTAAAAATGGGTTACATTAGGTTTGGTTAGGTTTCCTTACTTTTAATTAAGTTTAGTTGGGCTAGTTTTGATTAGGCTTATT
This sequence comes from Cancer borealis, assembly GCA_036785275.1. Taxonomy (NCBI): domain Eukaryota; kingdom Metazoa; phylum Arthropoda; class Malacostraca; order Decapoda; family Cancridae; genus Cancer; species Cancer borealis. Next base: position 106,230 of record JAXIVD010000925.1, on the reverse strand, counting down.
TGACTGCAGCTCTGGGAAAGTTATGCTAACAAAGCAATTCTTTTCGCTGAATTTTTACATCTTCGCCAGAATGGCGTGTGACTACGAAAGAAAATGGCGTCTGCACCTCGCACAACCTACTTTTAGTCATAGAAAGCACTTGATAGCTTCTAAATTAACATAACATAAATTAACCATACCTTAACTTATATTGACAAATAACAGAACTATGTTCAAACCAAACTAAACTTTACTTTTAAAAGAGAAGAAGAAAAAAAAATCGTATATTTTTTCTGTAATTCAGTGGCATAACAGTTTGAAGTGATATGAACAAGTATCTGAGGTTGGATTTGCAGTGCATTATAAATATAAGTAGATATCGTCTTACGAATCTTTACCAGATTGTTATGTTTTGTTGATTTAGAAGATATCCAATGTTTTCTGTGACCAAAAATCGGGGGGTTGAGCGAGGTGCAGATGCCATTTTTTTTTCCGAAGCCACATGCTAGGTCGGTAAATTTTATAACTATTGCCCGCCCTCTATCTTCTTTTTCTTCCTATTGCCAGCAAGCTTCGGGACTGCTTGGGAAAGCGAGGGAATACCAATTTTTTGGGTTAATGAAAAAATATAAAAAGCTTATATAACCAAACCAGATTCCCTTAACGACACAACCCTAACCTAATCTTAATAGAACTCGAGTAAAAAAATTTTCACTGGGAGTGGTCAAACCCGTCAGACACCCAACCTAACATAACCTCACCCAACCTAAACAAAATTCACGTAAAAATCTCTTGACTTGGGGGGCAAGCCATCCCCAACCTAACCTAACCTAAACAGAACTCAGGTAAATACCTCTTAGCTTGAGGACCAAGCCTCTCAGACCCCAACTGATCATGTAATAGTAATAATGAAATCACTTGATAACCTAGATGGGGATTAAGTCCCTTCCATTTTAGCTAACCTACCAACCGAACCTCCTAACTAGTGAAGATGGGCACATTTGACCAGGGGAGTGAGTATCCAGTAATAAATCAATAAATAAATGGAGCTTTACTATGGGTTCTGTTTTCGGTATACATTTTGCACTTACTTATTGAAAAATTGAATGTTTTTATTAATGCAACTACCATTTGTGCAAATGGTATTTATTTTGTATTCATTTTAAAGAATGAGTTCTTTATAAGAAAACTATATTTTCTTAAATAAACATCTACTGATTTTGTAAATGTGACATTCACCACTGCAAATATTTTTAAGATCTGGACTTTCTCTGCAGGTAGTACTATTTTCGTTTTTTTCTAATTTCTGGTTTGGTATAAAAGTATGGATGCTATTAATTTCCAGAAACCATGAAAATATAAGAAAGGTATAGGTATTATGTGGCATTTGGTTCAAATTTAAAATAGGCATCATTGTCCACATTCAACGCCACCCATTGTGGTTAAGCAATGATAGTGATGGGCATTTTAAGATTAAGCCAAGTGCTATGTAATACTTCTGGCTATATATTTTTATTCAGAGGTCCCCAGAAGCTAATAGTATGCAAACTTTATAGTGATTACTGTGGTGAGTTATTTTAACTCGGTTGATGACAGCGAATCCAATGTTCAAGATTGCAACAACACCTTGGACTTGGCATCAGCATAGTGAGCTGTGCACCATATCTTTCAGTCTGTCAGTTACTAGCAAGCACCATTGAGAGCAGCATATAGTTGCTGTTGTAATAAATGCGCCAAAACTACCACAGCTATCTCTTTAGCTGCTCAAATGGCACAGTGAGTAGATACTGTTCCTGAATGATGTCCCAGTGACCCAGACTCAGCACTCCATGGCCTAGTGGCTAGCGGTCGGGCATACCAACTCAGAGTCCCGAGTTCAAGCCCCGGCACGTGCTGGCCACTTTTCTTTGGTAATACCGCCGAGTGGCCTAAGATCACCCACATACTGCCATAATGCTATCCTCGACGGGACTGCAAACTTATATGCACGAGAAGCTTCCACTAGCAGCATGAGCCTCTCAATAAGAAATGAGGCGTAACTTTGAAAAAAATCTAACCCGTGCTACTAATGGGCAGAGGCCGATCATCTAAGGCCTCCATTAAGCCTACCAGTGCCATGGGTAAAGGATTTAAAAAAATAATTGTGCAACAACAATCCTGTGTGTGTACTTTCTCCAAACCGTCAAAGTTCTCTACCTCTCTTTTTATGCCTGTAAGGGTCTAGGTATTTCCGCACCACACCTACACCGTCGCTGCTATGGAGGAGGACAAGAAGCCGGGAACAGGGGACCAATCACAATCAAGTCCAAGTCCCTACACCTGACATGATGCTGTTCCCTCCTCTTGAGGAGAATATGGGCAGGCTGGAGAAGTGGCTCCTCAAGCACTTCTCCTTTACCATCCACACGAAAAGATCTTTGCTTCCAGTAATGACGGGTGGCCCACACCGTATCCACTTGACTCCAGATGCACGCCGGTACACCTGCCACACTCCTGTGTCTGTCCCAACGCACTGGGAAGAGGAAGTTAAAGTTAAACTTAAGGATGACGTCAGGTGAGGAATCATGGAACCAGTGCTCACGTGGGCAGCAATGGAATGGTGTGCCAGAATGGTCATGGTGGGGGAAAAGAATGAACAGCCTCGTCACACAATCAATTTTCAATGACTCAAAAGGGGCTGGGTGACTCTGTGGTGCAGTGCTTGGCTCATGACCTAAAGGTTGCGAGTTCGAACCTGGCTCATGGCAGCTTCTTCGTGAGAGGGGTAGTGCTCTCGTTAACCCTAGCAGAACTATGTGATCTATAGATGCTTAGTTCAGGGGCGATTATTTAATTATTGACTCAATACAGAGCGTAGGAGAGAAACACACCATACTCCAGTGGCCTACGACATGGTTTCAAGCTACCGGTACGGTACACACCTATAATAGTGGGCGACACTAACTGGGGGTTTCATCAAGTGGAACTCCATCCCAAAAGTATGTTCATTATATCATGAAGCTGTTTCCGGTATCGCTGAATGCCCATGGCACACTGCTTGGCTTCAGACGCCTACATGAGGAGGTTCGACAAACCCATCAAAGACATAACACGCAAGTACAGTGTAAGGACGATACGCTTCTGTACGACAACAGCGTGGAGCAAGTACAGTGTAAGGACGATACGCTTCTGTACGACAACAGCGTGGAGGAGGCGTTCTTGCACACATGCACCTTCTTGAATACGTGTGCCTGGGATGGTATCACCTTACAGCCAGAGAAGTTCTCCTTTTGCAGAAAGAAGGTGGACTTTGTTGTTTCCATCTAAGAAGGCTACCACCCCGCAGTAGAAAGGTTGGCCACCATCAAATTCTTCTCCATGCCTGATCATCCTACTATCACTGACATCAGGTCATAGCATGGCTTGGTGAACCAACTGGCATCTTCCCTGACCATGGCAACCGTGATTGAGCCCTTCAGGAAGCTCCTCAAAAAAACAGCATGGAAACAGATGTACTGGGACGGACAACTGAAGCTCAGGTTCCACCAGGCTGTCACAGTGTGGGAGCAAAGAAAGCATTAGCTTCATTGTGCTTCAGCAATACTGAGAGTGCTCCTCCACAGACATCGTTCTGCTTCAGAGGATGGCAGTTGTCACCTTACACCCACTGAGGCAGGGTATGCAGTGGTAGAAGGTAAGGCACTGGCAGTGACGTGGTACCTTCACAAGACCAAACTATCCTGCCCGGGTGCCCAAACCTTGTCCTAGTGACAGACCATCGCCCATTGGTGGGCTTACTTGGAGACAAGACCCTCGGGGACATTGCCAACCCTCACCTGTTCCGCCTAAAAGAGAAAATGACATAATATTGCTTCATGATCAAGTATCTGCTGGTTAAGAGGAACTATGTTGCAGACACCCTCTTGCTTTCTGGCCATCAAGTCAATCCCAGAGGCAAACGACTTTAAGCAAGAGGAGGACCTGTTGGCAGCAGTGTGTCACTGCTCTTGCTGCACTCAGCCATGGGGAGGAGATCACACTTGATGAGGAGAACTTAGGGAGGCAGCCAAGAACGAACTTGTCTCTCAGAGGCTGGTGATAAAGGTGTCAACTGAAGACTGGCACCCACATAAGTTGCTGGAGGCTGCCTGTATGCACCCCTTCTTCTTAGTCGGGGATAGATTGGCTGTGGTGGAGTGTCTGACCATCTAAACGTTTGACCAGGGCTCATTGCACCTAGTTATACCAGAGCCCCTTCATCACTGTGTGACTGCCAACCTGCATGCTGGGCACCAGGAGCTATACTCCATGCTCAGAAGGGCCAGGCAATGCACACTCTCGCTTCCTCTGGAGTCGATGGTCCTCTCCCTTCCACCAGAGGACCTGTTCCAGCTGGTAGTGGCTGACATGTTTCAGCTGGGGGTCCAGACCTACCTATAGTCAAACCAGCCTTACTTAAGCTATCGGGTGTGGCTGTGGGATTCCTGCATTGTTGTCACGTTCACCGATAACAGGCCGATGATGGCCTCTCATACTGTTAACTGTTGCCTTAACTAGTTTTCAGTTATATATTTTCATAATACAGCTACATAGTTTTATGAATGGCTTGCGATTAGAGGTTAAAATTGACTGTAAACCTTCCATTACATTTGGCAAAGTAGCTCATGTGATGTTGCTGTCCCAGTGTCCTTGACACAGCATCATCCCACCAGCCCCACCCAGTCATTTCAGGTCACTTACCTGTCATGGAAGGTTCCCCTGCATCGTACTCTTGTGTTTTGCACAGCCAAACAAAAAGAGTGATTTACAACGTAAATAAGTATATTTTGGTGATCTGACAACACCATGGATCAGACTAGCCACACCCGAGAGCTCAAGTAAGGTTGGTTTGACTAGTATATGGTGATGCTTGACAGGCTGGATAGAAGTTGCCCACTTCCTTGTAGACGCCACCTCTAGCAAGGTAATCCCCCACTTGTAGAGGTACTTCATGAGGTGGGGAGCACCTGAACAGCTGTCCACAGATGAGGACACAAACTTGGTGTGGCGGAGTTTGTCAGAAGATTGGAAGTGAGTGCACTCATGTCTTCAGCACACTACCCTCAGCGTTGAGGCAGCAGTAAAGATGGCTAAGAGAATCCTGAGGGGAAATACTGGTGTCGGGGATAGTCTGAACTGCGATAGGACATCACAGGCCTTCCTCCAGCATCTAAACATCCACCTGAGGGACATCAACAAGTTGCCTGCCCAACTGGGTGCCAGCTGTGCAATGGCATACCTGTGTTTCACCAACACTGCAGCACTGGCAATGCTCACCTCGGGAACTACAGCTGTGCATAACTTAGTCCCAGACAGACGCTCCTTGCACAGGGTGAGGAACCCTGGCAGTTACCTCAGCTTGGCATGGGCATGGGTAATGGTTCAAGATGCAGTTACTGAGCAATGGAACAGGTTTGGCACAGTGGTAGGAGCAAGGCCACACCAGCAGTACGTGCTGAAGCTGGATGGGAGCCGCAGGATGTTGATCATGGACCGACGTCACCTGAGGGCCAGTATTACTGTGAAGCCCACCACACCTGTGATGCCCATAGACACCACATTGAAGAACCACCACAGCACACCACCTAAGGATCCACCTGCAACAGGATGGCCCACCAGGAACCATAGATGGCCAGCATGGATGAGACTTTATAGTTATATCTATGAATTAGCTCTCAGTTTTTCTCTGTTTTGTTATTTGGGAAGGGGAAGGACATATATTGTTTGTTTAGTTCAGTGCTCATCACCTATGTAAATTGTTTATTTTCAGTGAATGGAAATAGATTACCATTAACTTTGGGGGGAGATGTAAGGTGAGATAACAACAACGTCTTGGACTTTGCCTCAATGCAGTGGCCTGTGTGTCATGTCTTTCAAGGTTTGTCAGTTACTGCCGAGTGCCCCTGAAAGTAACATGCAGTCACTTGCAATAAACACATGCCAAAACTAGTACAGCTATCTCTTAACCCTCTTATAGGACACATCAGTGGAAGATGTTTATTAAAAAAAATATAATTGTTTTCTTATATAGAAATCATTCTTAAGAAGATTTAAAAAAAAATAAAACTCAAGTTTGTGGTTTGTGTGGAAGTAAAAAATATACAATTTGTGCCTAGTAAAGCCCCTACCAGCAGGCAGTGTAAAACAGACGTGTCATGGAAGTAATAGTTATATGTATCCAAGCACTGTTGAACCATTTTGTAACAATTGTGGTCAAATATATGTAAACAAAAATTTTCTGCAGGTTCTACATAGATACAAGCCACACTGGAACATAGATTTACACTTGAAGCCTGTACTAATGGCAGGCATTATAAAGAGCATCGGCACCACTCCTGAGATGCTGCAGCCCAGGAATCCTCATTACCACCAAGAGGATATCAAGCGCTGTGCAAAGTACTTCAATGTCCCTTTGAAGCTAAATGATGTAAGTGATGTGATGTGCCTTGTAGGGGCTGCATGGCCTGAAATAGCTGCTTATATTGCTTAATGATCAGGTTTAGTAACAGTAGGAAGAGTCAATGTCTCATAATATTAATATCTGAAATCAATTTAAAAAATTTCTGATTCATTTATGAATTTCC
>JAXIVD010000925.1:89649-94649 GCA_036785275.1 Cancer borealis | reverse complement strand
TGTCCTGAACTCTTTTTTTGCCATGTGTCGAGTAATTTCCTTACATACAGTTTTTTTTTTTTTAACAAATAAGAAGGATTTTTGAATCTGGAATTTCCATACTGATTGATATGAAACTCTAAAGATGGATAAAATTTTGCTACTAGCTCTAAAAGACCAATATGATTGTCATTATTTGGAAATCTAAATAGTTCATTATCTCCTCTGAATGGTAAGGGTTGTTCTGCAAGAGTGCTTATTACAGTGATAATTGTATCCATGACATGCCGCCAGTACTGCTGTTCTGCTTTTATTTGTTCCTCTCGCTTTGAGGTTAATGTTTGCCTTGTTTCCTTGTTAGTTAGGTCAACATGGCTTTTTCCACCATAATGAAAGTAATAATCATACAATCACTTCATTAGAGAGTCAGCAGCAGATTGAATAGTGTTCAGTGTGCTGCTTCAAGCTCCCCTGCAAATACTTGCACAGCTGTGTTTTCAACTTATCTCTATCACTGCTTTTCTGGAAGGACAAAATCAATGCTAGTGTCGAGTTATAAGCTTAAGACTGTATTACTCTGAAATAGAGTGTAAGGATTACTGAAGTGGTGTTTAGAGATTTCACTGCGTTATTTCACCATGTGTAAGAAAGGCCTATGACAATGTAAAAATTATTTTACACCTTGGCTAGAGGCTGCTTAGATTTTGAGGCCCTAGGCTTCAGCTTGCCAAATCTATGGGTTAATCCAGCACTGTAAATTCTTACCTCACTAATCTCGTATTCCAAACCTTTTGCTCGTTTCTCCATTCATCCTGATGCATGGCTTTGTATCCTTATCAAAAGCTTTCACCTTATGCACCAAACTTCCACCCACATTGTATATCTTCAATGCATCTCACAATGTTATGCAATCAATTCTGTCATATGCTTTCCTAGGTTCTGTGAAAGCACCATAAATTTTCTTTCCCTTAATTGGGAAACGCTCTAAAACTAACAAAGCCAGATATTTTCTTTTAATTGCATTGTCAGTGTTTGGAACGGACTACCCTCAAACGTTATTAACTCAGCTACCGTTGAAACTTTTAAAAATCGCCTCAATAATTATTTCACATCAAATCCCCGGCTGGCACTGTTCTCTTCATGCCAATTGATTATCTATGTTGTAGTTAAAGAAATCAAACAGCTAAGTAAGGACAAGTAGATCTGTTGCTTTTTGCATTTCTATGTAATCTTTTCAACTACAGTAAAATTTCCCATCTAATGAATAATTGGTGCAAAAAAAAACCGCGTTAGATACGAATTCGTTAGATATGTACATAAACATGGGAAAAATTGTAATTGGTGCCCAAACTTTGGCCGAATCACTATTTTCACCTAATTTTGCCCTTCAAAGTGTTATTTTGAGCCCTAAAATACATATAAATCATATAGTATATTTATTATTAGAAGAATTAACAATAATGAGGTGTGTAGGTGAGACGACATCTAGGATATCCAAGGCAGGGAGGCGAGGCTACTGGGTAGAACCAGCACCACGCACCTCCTCACCACCACCACCTCCGCCTCCCTCTCGCACCTCCTCTGCCACCTTCTGTAGTTTCACCACCTTTTCTCCTTGTATCTTCCTTTCGAGTTCAGCGAATCTAACAAAGTCATAGGCATCGATCAAACTGGCTGTGCCTCGTCTTCAAGTTCCAACAGTGGTACGGTGTCGTCTTCCTCCTCACCTCACCTCCTCACCTCTCTATGGCTGCCTCTAGCGCACAGCGTTTGTTCAAGAAGCCTGTGATGAATGTTTGCCATTTATCATTCACTTTTTGCCCATACGTCACTCAAATGTTGGCGCAATTTTCTAATTAATGGCATCACCTGGTTGACCAGCCCTGAATATGATTCTGTTGCACACCGCATAAACTCTTTCATATGGGCTAAGTCAGTGATCTTTTTCGACAGGTACCCAGCTGATATTTTATTATGCTCTTCACATTCCTGGCTTTCTTCCTCCTCAAGATTTACATCATCAACCATTTCCTCTGCTCACTAGTTATTTTTCCTTACGTTCTTAAATGTATCCTTTCTCACCACTCTCCTCTCCGCTACCTGAGGCTAGGCCAGACATCATGAGAGGCATAACACACCGCCATACACTCGTTAGAGGGGAGGGAGGGCCAAAGATAAAAGGGAATCATGAAACGACCACAATGGAAAACAGTTGAAAGATGGTGGTGCAGGACTAGCGAAAGTGACCAATGTTGCCAGTGATCTGTGGGAAGTTTGAAATTCGATCCCGGGAGCCCGGAATAATTGGCATTAGATATGAATTTTGGATCGTTAGATTGGAGGTGGGGTAGAGCTTGAAAGGGTCGTTAGATACAAATTCGTTAGATCCAAATGCGTTAGATGGGAAATTCTACTGTACTGTACTAATAGTTTTATTTATTATTCCAAATAGCTCAATGGATTTATGAAGAAATCCAATATAAAGAGAGAGAGAGTCTCTCTCTCTCTCTCTCTCTCTCTCTCTCTCTCTCTCTCTCTCTCTCTCTCTCTCTCTCTCTCTCTCTCTCTTTACATTGGATTTCTTCATTACACTTATTTTATTGTTACATGCCATTTGTCCAAAAAAATATTAGTTGTAAAAATGTAAAATTAATTGTAAAAATGAAAAAAATCCTGGTATTGATATTTTGTTGCAGGCTTTTGGTGTGCCCACAATCCTGACTCATGTTGGGGATAAGCCAGAATTCTTCTTTGGCTCTGATAGATTTCACTTGATAGCTGAGGAAATTAGTGAAACCTGGATGGGGCCAGACCCAGATGCAGTCCATGCAAAGCTTTAACAACACTGCTACATGTAACACAATTTTTGTAAAGTTGATTAAAGCAACAATAATTTTTGTAAGATAGTGTACAGGATGATGAAAATATACATATTTCCACTCACCTGACCATTTTTTATTCATATTATCTTATTTTACGGCTGAAAAGACGCACTTTAATATTGGAAAAATTTATAAGGAAAAAAAAACCAGACCACCAAATTCATTCCGTTCTTCTTCTTGCATTGGTGAATCATTTTCTCAGAAGGCGATGGTCTAAAGCATCTTTCTGCTGTTCCGTTCCCATGTTTTTTGGCATATCATACAACTTCTTGCCTATATGTAATAGTATGAGTAAATCGTTTTGATGAATTTGCCATGAGTGATAATTTCCAGGACCGAAAAGAGCTTGTGATACATGTGACAGCCTGGTGGTAAGTCATATTTTTCACAACATAAGAGTGTGAGAAAATCTGTTATACTTTGACGTAGCAGACAACACATCGACACTAACAGGCGATACAGCCTGACATGAGTAACTACACTCCTATATTTTTTTTTTCTTCTCATGTTAATAATATTAGTTGATTTGAATGTCTTATGGTATTCAAAATACTTGTAACAGGTAAATACTGAGATTACATCATATAAGAGGCTTAATTGAATAGCTACCTCAGCTAACCTCCTACAACATTCCTCTCGGAAGACGCAGGAGTATTTTTCAGTTTGTTTTTGTTTGTGGCATAAAATCTATCTATATATCTAACTATATACCAAGCTATTATCTCCCTAATAGGAGATAGCCAAGACAAGGTATACCAGGATTCAGGGAGACATTACTCTCCCCTCCCCTTCTGTGCCTTATCTTTTCAAAGGTGAGTATAGAGAGGAGGGGCTTGCCAGACCCCTCGCTCCATCCCTTTTGTCGCCTTTCATGAATTGCAGGAATTATGGTGATAGAATTTTTGTAGTGTTTTTTTAAAGAACATAACTCATTCATAAACTGCAGTTTACTTATAAAAGAAAAATTCATGCAGTTATACTAATTATCCATTTAGAAAAGGGACACGATACAAGAATAAATCTAAAGGATCTGATGATATCTAGTGATTTTGAGCATCTCGATAGTAGTATTCACATATTAACTGACTATGCATTTAGGTATCTCTATTGTCAGTTATGAGTATGAAAGTATGATTTCTGTTGTCTGTTTTGAGTGTTAGAATGTAACACTAAATAAATCTGTTTGCACCCTACTCAAAATAGGCATGGATGGATGTGTGGGGAAAATTAAAAGAAAAAATATTATTTTTCTATTACATAGCTTAAGCTAAGCTTTAGAATATTTTACATTGTCTACTTAAGAACAAACATCAAAATTGCATATAAATTTCTTTGAGACCAGTGTTAATGTTGAAAATTTTCATTTTTTTTCTACTCAGTCAACTAATTTTTACTCTTTACTGTTTTTTCTTGTGTCCCATCAAATATCTAGTCTCTCCTCTTCTTTTCATTATTAGATCTTTTCTATCTGTTTACTCCAAGTCGTTCATTAATTTATATATTGTAATTAAATCTCCTCTCTCTCATCTATCTTTTAGAGTGTTTTTAGTGTTGTCTGTTGTATTTCTTTTAATCTTTCCTCATGTGTTAGGTCTTCCAAATCTGGCACCATCTTAGTTGGTATTTTCTATATTCTTTCCAATTTCAATACATGTATTTTTTTCTTGTGCGGGGACCATATTACTTCTGCATATTGCAGTTTTGGTCTGATTGTTGTCACAATTTGTTTTCTCATATCTTTAGCTAGAAAGTGAAAAGCCTTCTGTATATTTCTTAGCATCCTGAATGTGTCGCCAAATATTTTATCTATATGTATCTCTGATGATAAGTTGTCCTGTATTACCACTCCCAATTCTTTTTCTTCTTTTTCTATTGATATATCATTTTGTTCTGGCTTATATGTCCATGTGGGTCTCATTACACTGCTTTCCATTTCCAATACATGGCATTTTTTTGCATCAAATTCCGTTTTCCATGTCTTGTTCCTTCTATCATTTACATCATATACATATAATAAAAATATTATTGGTGCCAAAACTGATTCCTGTAATGCTTCACTTCTTACTTATACCTTCATTCAGATTTTTCATCCTTTGCTACTGTTCTCATTTCTCATCCTTGTAGGTAATCTTCCATTCA
>JAXIVD010000925.1:77149-87149 GCA_036785275.1 Cancer borealis | reverse complement strand
TTGTGCTAGTGAGGGAAAGTGATGTGTTAGATACACTCAAAAGTGATTCCCAAAGTGACCTGACCTAGGAATGGAAGCAGCTGTTGCTTTCTTGCCATATTAGTACCTTGGCAAGTGCTACTTCCAGTCCCGGCCTTTTTTAGGCCAGCAGCCTCCCCAGGAGAGGGGAATGCATGGGCCGAAGCTGCAGTAACCTCTCCAGTGAGTTCCGGGTTTCCTCCTTTAGTTAATACACCTGATAACTTTAGAGGGTGTAAGATTTTCTCTGCTAACCTACTGTGGGGGTCTCATGCAGGATCCTTGGATTCATGATGTGGTGAAGGGAAAATTTCTAGAATTTGTGTCCATACCTTTTCAGACTGTGCCTCCACGTCCTCTCGCCCTGTCTCGGGCGGATGATCAGACCCTGAACGATGCCTTATATCAGTTCCTCAAACAGTCAATAGTGGAGCTTTGTTTACCTGAAAATCACGGTTTTGTTTCCCATCATAAAGCCGGTTCGGGCTGGCGAGGGTTATCGTAAACTTGATGGACCTTAATGTTCATGTGCCTTATATTCATTTTAAGATGGACACTCTGAAGGATGTGATTCCTTTAATCCTCCCTAACTGTTTTTTTGTTACAGTTGATTTCAAGGACGCCTATTATTCAGTTTATGTTAGGCCTGAGGATAGGAAGTGGCTTCAGTTTTGGTGGAAGGGCTGCACTTTTAGATTTACTTGTCTCCCTCAGGGGTTATCTTCTGCTCTTCGCACCTTTACAAAGTTACTGAAACCTGTCCTCTCCCACCTTCGGTCCCTTGGAATGGTTGTGGTTTGTTATTTAGATGACTGTCTTTTTATTGCTTCATCGGTAGAGGCCTTGTGGGCCCAGGTGGGCTATGCCTTGGCCTTGGCCTCTCGTGATACTTTGCGTCGTTGGGTGAGAGATGTGAAGGGGGCTGCTGGCATTGACCTTACTATATTTTCTCCCCATTCGACTAGGTCTGCATCGTCCAGCAAGGCGGCCCTGGTTTTGCTGTTATCCACGAGTGTCTCCACCATTGGTTAGGCCAGGGAGTCAACCTTTACGCAACACTACCGGAAGCCCATCGCTCAGCATGGACAATTTGCGAGGGCAATTTTATCATATAATGTTTGGCCTTTTCCTCTGCTCAGGGTTTAATGTGAGGGTTCTTTGACCCCATTTTTGGTATGGGTGATGGGTGATTTTTCTTTCCATGTTCCTGTGGGACTGTGTTTCACTATTTTTTTTTTATAATTGTTAATGTTTTCTATCTTCTAAATTACAGTGTTGTGCTTTACTTTTTTCCTATGGATTTTCTTTTTCACGGCTCCATACTGACCCTTTTTCTGAATTTTGTGTGATTTGGTAGGTTTTAGGAACCTCTCTAAAGCTCTCATTGGGTACCGCTGTGACGTCAGTTAAATATTGTGACGTGAAATAGTAAGATTAAACGAGTACTTACCAAGTATGAAGTTTGATCGTAATTTCACGAACATTTAACGACGTCACAGTGGTGCACAATGCCCTCGCTTCCTGCCCTATCTATTCACGGAGCTCACTTTGGGGCATGGGCTCTCAGCGGTAGTTGGTGGCTGCTTCCTAAAACCTACTCTCTAAACGGACTGATGGTGGAATGGTAGGAGAGCGTCTCATTATGCACCACTGTGACGTCGTTAAATGTTCGTGAAATTACGATCAAATTTCATACTTGGTAAGTACTCTTTTAATCTTACAATTATGATGTATTTCTTGTATTTATTTATTTGAACATTTTTTTCAGTGGTTTGCTGGAAACTATGCCTACCAGATTGCTCTAAGTGTGGTTAATGTGATCCCTTCAGCCTCTGGTCTCTTCACACTCATTCTTGCTGCCATCTTTCCATTATCAGTTGCAGACAAGTCTACCATCTCTAAGTTAGTTTCAGTTTTATTTATGGTTCTGGAAGTGGTAAGTATTCAGCTTCAAGATGTATACTTATTTAACAAATTTGAACTCATATATGAAGAAACATGATATAGATATGCATATCCTATTATGAATATTGTTATCATATTTATTATAATTATTTCTTATATTATCATCGTTATTAATCTTTTTATCATTCCTATTATCATTATTATCACAATTTTCATCTTCATAATTATCAACATTACTTTCCTCATTAGTGACAGTGTTGAAACTGGGTAGAAATTTTATGATATAGGCTAATATTTTCCCATCGGAACCATTTGATCACAGGATTGGGCTGTAATGAATTCCCAGGTATGTTAGATACTAATTTTCATCAGTTTGTGTGTATTTACCCAGTTGTATTTCACAGGGTTCGAGCAGGGCTCATTATGTCCTGTCTCCATATCTATATTTATCCAACTTCTTAAAATCATGTATGCTGGCTGCCTCAATAATCTCCTCCCTCAGTCCATTCCATACATCTACAGTTCTATGTGGAAAACTATACTTCTTGACATCTCTTGAACATGGACTCTTTCCAACCTTCTTTGAATGCCCTCTCATACGTTTGGATGCATCTTCCGTCAGTATCACCAGGTCTTGTCTGTCTATCTTTTCCTTCCCACTAACGATTTTGTACATGGTTATTAAATCTCTTCTCTCTCTTCTATCTTGCAGCGTTAGCAGTCCCATTTCCTTCAATCTATCCTCATATTCTAGATCCTTCCGTTCTGGTACCATGGCTGTTCTCTGGATCTTTTCTAACTTCTTGACATCCTTCTTCATATGTGGAGACCACACCACTGCTGCATATTCCAACCTAGGACGCATCATGGTAGTCAGAATCTTCCTCATCATGTCCTTGTCCATATAGCGAAATGCCACCCTAATGTTCGATAACATCCTGTATATTGAGCCAAATATCCCACTTAAATGTCTTTCTGGTGACAATGTGTCCTGAATAATCACCCCTAGGTCCTTTTCCTCCCTTCTCTTCGTAATCACTTCCTCCCCCATCTTATACTCCCATATAGGTCTTCTTAAGCTCTTTCCCATCTCTAATACATGGCATTTCTTGGCATTAAAATCCAATTTCCACTTCTGGCTCCATTCATAAATCTTATCTATATCTCTCTGCATCTCCATGCAATCATCATGGTATAACATTCACGCCTGTTCTCTCAGTATCATTATTATTATTATTATTATTATTATTATTATTATTATTATTATTATTATTATTAGTAGTAGTAGTAGTAGTAGTAGTAGTAGTAGTAGTAGTAGTAGTAGTAGTAGGAGCAGTAGTAGTAGTAGTAGTAGTAGTAGGAGCAGTAGTAGTAGTAGTAGTAGGAGCAGTAGTACATAAGAACATAAGAACATAAGAAATTAGGAGACTGCAAGAGGCCAGTTAATGACCTACACGAGGCAGTTCCTTGTCCCCCACCCTTGGAATAATCCAATATTTAGCCATCCCACCTGTCATCCCTATCCATACTCTGATCCAGCCGTCTTTTAAAGCTACCTATTGACTCAGCACTTACTACGTGTCTATCCAGCCTATTCCACTCGTTCACGACTCTGTTTGTGAACCAATATCTACCTATGTCTGTCCTGAATCTAAGTTTTTCTAGCTTGTACCCATTTCCACCTGTCCTATCTTGGCTACTAAATTCTAAAACCTGATCAATGTTTCCCTTATTAATTCCTTTTACCCATTTGAAAACCTCAATCATATCCCCTCTTGCCCTCCTTCTCTCTAGGGAGCGGAGATTAAGACGTTTTAACCTATCTTTGTAGGGTAAATTTCTCAGCCCCTGAATCATCTTGGTCATTCTTCTCTGAACTGCCTCCAAGGAGCCTATATCCTTCCTATAATAAGAGGACCAAAATTGAGCTGCATAATCTAGGTGGGGTCTAACTAGTGCTAAATACAACCTCAGAATGACCTCAGAACTCCTATTTGTCACACACCTACTAATAAATCCCAGTATCTTGTTGGCTCTATTTCTAGCTATAATACACTGTTCCCTGGAGCGCAAGTCACTGCTTAATTGAACTCCTAAATCCCTCACACTATATGACCTTCCTAAGGTAGTGTCATTTAATGTGTAGTCTACAGACCTATTTCCTTTACCTACGCTCATAATGCTACACTTGTTAACATTAAACTGCATCTGCCATTTCTCTGACCACTCGTACAGCCTATTTAAGTCATCCTGCAGCATCCTAGCATCGTCTAAATTCTTTACCTGTCTTCCTATCTTTGTGTCATCGGCAAATTTACTGATATCACTATTTATTCCTGTCTCTAAGTCATTTATATAAATTATGAATAACAATGGTCCTAGTACTGATCCCTGTGGTACCCCACTAGTGACATTACCCCATTCTGATTTCTTCCCATTAATTTGTACCCTCTGTTCCCTACCAGTAAGCCATCCCCTAATCCATTCTAGTACCTTCCCACCTATGCCGTGAGCCTTAACTTTACTTAATAGTCTCCTATGGGGTACTCTGTCAAAGGCTTTACTGAAGTCCAAATAAACTATATCATACTCGTCCCCCTTATCTATTGTTTCAAATACTTTCCTATAGAAGGATAATAAATTTGTGAGGCATGACTTCCCATTGCTAAAACCATGTTGACTATGTCTAATTAGCTTGTGTTCATCTAAATGTTTCCTAATTGCCCTTGCTATGATAGCTTCTAACATCTTGCCTACCACTGATGTTAAACTAATTGGGCGGTAGTTACTACTTTCTGCCTTATCTCCTTTCTTGAATATAGGAACTACATTTGCCTGCCTCCATAGCCTAGGAACTACTCCTGTGTCTAGTGATTCTCTAAAAATCATTGCAATAGGTTCAACGAGTTCTTCTCTACATTCCCTAAGAATCCTCGGAAAAATGTCGTCCGGCCCTGGAGATTTAGTCTTTTTAAGTCTATCTATTTCCTTGCTAACTACTTCCCTACTTATGTCTATTTCGCTTAATTTATCATCCTCTTGTCCCCTAAAGATCTGTACTGGCTCCAGTTCCCTACCCAACTCTTCTTGAGAAAATACAGACAAGAAGTATTTATTTAATTCCTTACTAATATCCTCACCATTTTCTATCAAGCTGCCATCCATTCCTTTAAGAGGTCCTATTCTTTCCTTTGTTTTAGCCTTGTACAACTGATAGAATCCCTTTGGATCCTGCTGGGAATCTCTAGCTATCTTAACCTCATAATTCCTCTTTGCAGTCCTAATATCCTTTTTAACCTTCCTAGCTAGGTCATTATACTGCCCTACTACCTGTACTTCTCCCTTTTTAATTTTCCTATAGAGTCCCCTTTTTAATCCAATGTCCCTTCTAATGTTGCTATTCATCCATTTTGGATAATTTTTATTTGACCTAATCCTCCTCTTAGGTATATACTGTTCCTGCCCTGCATGAATTTCCCTTACTATGTTATTATAATGCAATTCTACCTCAATGTTTTGATCCTCCTCTCTGCCTACTCCTATACTCTCCCAATTTATACCCTGGAAATAACGTCTGAAGCCCTGGTAATTTCCTTTTCTAAAATCTGGTACTAAAGCAATGTTCTGTTCTACCTGCCTCTTTGCATTAATCTTGAATCTAATTTCGTGGTGGTCACTAACATCAAATCTCGCTCCTATCTCAACCTGACTTACCAAAGTTTCATTATTAGTTAAGACCAGATCTAAAATATTTCCCTGTCGTGTTGGTTCCCTTACAAGTAGTAGTAGTAGTAGTAGTAGGAATAGTAGGAGCAGTAGGAGCAGTAGTAGTAGTAGTAGTAGTAGTAGTAGTAGTAGTAGTAATAGTAGTAGTAGTAGTAGTAGTAGTAGTAGTAGTAGTAGTAGTAGTCGTGCTGGTGATGGGGGTATACTAGTAGTGGTGGTGGTGGTGAGTTATAACTTTCAGGATATAATACTGAAACAAGTTAGCAGAATGTTACGAGATGGACAGTTAGTTTTGGAAGGGTATTTGTCTACATTTACTATGGAGAAGGAAGAGAATGAGGGTGACTCTTTAAGTAAAATAAAAATATAAAATCGTATCAATCCTTAAAAGACATGAAAAGGAGAAGGAGGACGATGAAGACGAAGACTTACTGCTGCTGGTGGAGAATCAAAGAAGCCCCTTCAAGGCTGACCTCTAGACTGGAATGCGCGAAAAGATTAAAAAGATGCGCAAGAAAGATAATGATTGTAAGAAGTAAGATCGAGAAAGACGGAGTTAAGAAAGTTGAATGCAAGATGATTTTCATTAAGATGAAAATTTCAGGAAGTATATGATCAATTATGATTAGTTAGTACGAAAAAGAGATTTCCACAAACATTATTCAGTACATGTGCATTGGAAGAATTAAGTATGTAGAAGTGGTAGAACTTTATAAACTGTGTACATCTTGAAAAATATACTAAGGTGGCTTACTCAGAAAGTTATGAAAACTGATGATAAAGTGACGATAACAATGATGATAACGATAACAAAACAATTCATCTTATTTTACAAGTTCTAACTCATGTATGTTTAAAGTTTGTTGTTATTATATGATTAAATACAGCATTGCACAGACAAATACTTCCTTCAACATGCCCAAAAAACAAGTCGGTAATCGGAGGAGAGTCAATGTGAATTTAGTCCCACCCAAAGCTGTCCAATGATAAACAAAGAAACGACATTCCAAGTACAAGCAAGCTAAGGATAAGTCACATAATGGGTCAAATTCTGGTAATTTTTCTGTTGAAGTGAATGTGTCTAAAGAGCAAAGAAGCAGACGGCAAACAATTTAATTCAAAGCAGCAGACCTTCCTCCCCAACACTAATGCTACTGACGGTACATGCATTCAACCTTTTTTTTCCTGTCGCATTGTCAATTTCCTATGTAGTAAACCCAAGGCTTACATAGTCTCAGAGTCAGTCATTATGAAAATTATGATCTAACCTCCTTTGTAGTAAGATTCAATGGAAACTATTTGAGTTTTGGGAACAGGAACACACACACACACACACACACACTTAGAGTAGTGAATTCTACTGGTATGACAGTAACTTAAACTTGGGAGCGACAAAGGCTTACTTATGTCGACCCTCTGATGCTGTTGAGAGGCAATATGAGACCAGCAAACACACTGCAAGCACTAGTCATACATATTCCAGATAACATACGCATTCACCGTTATTATTTCATTATCTTATATGTAAACTCAGATTATAGATAAATTGCACATCTACTGTATGCTCAGGTTACCAAAAAGCTTGAAAATTTTTATGGTATTCTTAACTTCCGGCCGTACTGATTTGCAATGGAAGAATACTGTCCTCTGTGTCTAGTTTGATAGTATGTGATTTGGAGTTTCAAGCTAAAGTTAGGTGCTGTGATGGGAAAAATATCATAGGGATCAGATGATGTACTAGAAATATCATAATGGTATACGGATTTAATAAACAAAAATGAGGAAATTTTAAGAAACTTAGGAAGATGGAAAGCTAACTTTCCTTGGGATGATTATTGCTTCTATGTCAGAGATCCTCCTTAAGCCAAGTGCATAACAGAGGTGATTGTCTCTGGCATAGAGTCATACATTCCTCACACTTTCTCTAATACTAAAGCTAAAAAGCCCTGGTTTAACTCTGCTTGTTCTCGTGCTGTCAATGATAGAGAGGCGGCTCACAATCGGTACTGTAGCCATCCACCTGCTGAAACTCATGCACTTTATATTTCTTCCCATAATTATAAAAAATCTATTCTCCAACTTAATAAAAACTTTCATCAATAGAAAATGTTAAAATCTTTCCAATTCTAACTCTTCTCATGATTTCAAATACTATCTCCAACAATTTTACTTCTTCATCTTTCCCTCCTTTACTTCAACCAGATAACCCCACAGCTGTTTCTTTTTTCTCTAAAGCTGAACTCTTTGCTCAAACCTTTGCTACCAACTCCACTTAATTAAATTAATTAAATTAAAATTCTTTATTATGAGCTCTCTGGCCTTGATTCTCAGAGGGCTTAGTCCAGATGGAGCCCATCCTGTTGTTCTCAAAAACTGTGCTTCCGAACTCGCTCACTGCCTGGTCAAACTCTTTCGTCTGTCTCTCTCTATTTCTACCTATCCTTCTTACTGGAAGTTTGCTCACATTCAACCTGTCCCTAAAAATGGTGATCGCTCCAATCCTTCTAACCACTGCCTTATAGCTTTGATTTCCTGCCTTTCTAAAGCCTTTGAGTCTGTCCTTAACAAGAAGATAATGAGGCATCTATCAGCTCACAACCTTCTCTCTGATTGCCAGTACGGTTTCCGTAAAGGCCGATCTACTGGTGATCTTGCTTTTCTAACTGAATCTTGGTCATCCTCTTTTAGAGACGTCAGTGAAACCTTTGCTGTCGGCCTTGACGTATCGAAAGCCTTTGATAGAGTCTGGCATAAATCTTTAATTTTTAAACTACTCGCCTATAGATTCTATTTTCTCTCTGTACCTTCATCTCCAGTTTCCTTTCTGACTGTTCTATTGCTGCTGTAATGGACAGTCACTGTTCTTCTCTTAAACCTATCAACAGTGGTGTTCCTCAGGGTTCTGTCTTATCACCCACTCTCTATCTATTATTCATTAATAATCTCCTATATCTGACTCAATGCCTTATCCACTCCTATGCTGATGACACGACCTTGTGTTTTTCTACGTTGTACAACCGTCCCAGGAGAGTACAATCGTCCCAGGGGAGTGATACCACATCACTCCCCTGGGACAGTGGAAAGATTCAGAGGACGGTGAGGATAAACAGAGCGGGGTTCAGGGATACTACTAATATTGCCAAGAAAGATTGTCAAAATCAATTATCAGGAAATATGCATGCAATGACAACAATACATCATAAGAAACATAAAATGCTAATGTTCAGTACCACAAATTTTCAGTCAGTGAAGGGATTAGTTAGTGCTATGATACATAACTACAGACTTAACTTCATACATCACTAAATAGTAAACAAATTACATATGTTAACATCATCTGACATGCTTGCGTCTGCTAATGTTAAGCTACTTCCTTTTTTATTTTTGATAGGAGTTACATTAATCCCATAATACATATATACTAAGTGTATGTACTGTGCTTGCCTCTCAGGTTAGGTTACTTTCACTTTGCCCTCAAGTAGATTGCAATGAAACCTAATAAATGAAAGCAGCAATATAGCAGTGCCATCAGCCCAAAGTCATAAGGCACGTGTGATTCCTTGAAGGCGTACTTCTCAATCACTTCCATACCAGTCTGGATGCAAGGAACCCCAGGTGGCATCTCACATGCTGTTACCAAGGATCAACAACACAATGAGAACACCAACACACAAACATACTGTGTTGTATCCTAGGAAAAAGCAGACCGACAATTGTAGAAAATTGAACAGATAAAATTCTAACATCACTGCCGCATCCTCCCCATTAGTTTAACTCCTCAGAGTTTACTAACATTGCACACCACTTGTAGGCGAGGATGTGATAGTGCACCACTTAGGGAAGTAGATGTGATTGTTCTTATATGACTCTTCTCATTACAGGAGGTTTGCCTTTGCACAGCAGCAATTTAAAAACACATTGGTTAAACCTCATAGTTTTTTTTATACTAACACTATGCAAAGCTCTCTATTCTATGTATACCTATGATACAGTGCTCGGTGCATGGCCTAGATGTTGCAAGTTCGATCCTGGTTCATGGCAGCCTCTTGGTGAGAGGGGTAGTGGTCTCTTACTAACCCTAGCAAAACTATATAGTCTGTAGCTACCTAGTTTGAGGGGAATATTTAATTACCTTATTTTTTCAATCATCCTCACCTGGGACTTTCCATAAAGGGCTATGCTTTCTAAGACCACCCTTCTATTTTTTTAGTGTAGAAATCAATTTTTGGAATATCTCTATTATCACTTCCATACAACAGGAGAAGTATTCCACACACACACACACACACACACACACACACACACACACACACACACACACACACACACACACACACACACACACACACAC
>JAXIVD010000925.1:67149-72149 GCA_036785275.1 Cancer borealis | reverse complement strand
CTCCATTCCATACATGTACCAAGACAAGTACTTTATCCACCCAATGAACCATGGTAGAGAACTGCAAATGAAGAACAAAATCTTTACTGTAATTCTGAGCTTTACTTATTATTAGGTAATTTTAGGCTGGGATCACACATTCACGATTTTGAATTGTGACAGACAGCAACGTTTGAAATTGGTGCATCGGGTAGGGAATTACGACCAGCTCTTGACCATTGAGAAGCAAAACGTGGTGTATCGGGGTGCGCTACGCTGCGTCGCCAAGCATCCCCAATTGTCTCCCTACACCCAGACAATTTCCAACAGTTTAAAACAATTGTAGTTTTCTGTTCCAACTGTCATTCATCAGGAGATAATCCCGACCATCGTAACAGAATCGTAATTGTGTCGTAGTTCATCATGGTACGATAAAGATTCAATGGCGACCATCGTTATTATCTACGAAAAATCGTGTGCCGTTTGGCATCATTGGCATCACAAAAACCGTTGTCTCTATGTGGCAACGCCGCATCGCACCACCCTATGACGGACCATGATATATATACGATATATATATACTATATAGTCAGCCCGGTCAGTCTACTCTAATTCCACACAGCAAGCACTTCTCCAAGCACTCTTCAAAATGGTGAAAGAAAGGAAGGACAAGAAAGCTAGGGCAAAGAAAACCAAGACTGATTTCCCTTGTCAGGAGGAGGATGCTACATCATCACCCATGCCACCACCTGCCACCCCTACATCTGAGCCTAGCCTTCCCACCCTTACATCTGAGCCTAGCCTTCCCACCCCTACATCTGAGCCTAGCCTTTCCATCCCTACATGTGTCCCTGCCGCAGAAAGCAGCCCTACTTTATTATTGGGAGATAATGAATTAGAAATGCTGGAAATGTGTCCTCCCTCGGATTATATATCTAAGCAAGGATCCCAACACGTTTCCGCGACATGTCTTAATCAGTCGTAATCACATCGTTTGTAATTTCTGATCTATTTACGCCCATCGAAATTTGTCTTATAACGTTGAAATACATCTTGGCCATACTTTCAATTAACGTTGAAATACATCTTGGCCATACTTTCAATACTGGTCGGGGTTCACTGAAGGGATTATGGTGGTAGAATTCTTGTAGTCCCCGACACAGGGCATGAACATCATTATACAATATTGAAAACCCTTTTACAGTTACAGATTGAGCCGTTGATGCTGATGTGAGAGGACCCACACTATGCCAAATGTCTATAATTGAATCAAGTCCATTAGAGTATGTAATATCAATTGGATTGCATACTATTCATCCTAAGGCATTTCAGACAACTGCTTAAGATAATGTTGCCCTAAATCAAATGTGAAGAATGTTGGTGCTCAATAATTCTTGAGAATGATTGGAAGAATTCTATCAGAATCATAAGAATTTATAGTGCTATTACAACGTTATGCGACGGTCACATAACGCCATAATTGAGTCATAATGAATTAGAAATGCTGGAAATGTGTCCTCCCTCGGATTATATATCTGAGCAAGGATCCCAACACGTTTCCATGACATGTCTTAATCAGTCGTAATCACATAATTTGCAATTTCTGATCTATTTACGCCCATCAGAATTTGTCTTATAACGTTGAAATACATCTTGGCCATACTTTCAATACTGGTCGGGGTTCACTACGACTGAATTACGACTCTATTACAACGTTATGCGACGGTCACATAATGCCATAATTGAGTCATAATTCAGTCCTTATACCCTACCGATGTTCCACGATTACAAACATATCGCAAGTCATCGACCAATTTTCATGAGATGGACCAGGGTTTGGAAAATTCAAGCGTCGCTGTCTGTCACGGTTCAAAATCGTGAATGTGTGATCCCAGCCTTAATGACATATGTAGTATGTTTAAGCCTTCCTAGACTCTGCACTCCGTCCCTTTTGTCGTCTTATACGAACTGAAGGGATTACGGTGGTAGAATTCTTGTAGCCCCCGACACAGGGCATGAACATCATTATACAATATTGAAAACCCTTTTACAGTTACAGATTGAGCCGTTGATGCTGATGTGAGAGGACCCACACTATGCCAAATGTCTATAATTGAATCAAGTCCATTAGAGTATGTAATATCAATTGGGTTGCATACTATTCATCCTAAGGCATTTCAGACAACTGCTTAAGATAATGTTGCCCTAAATCAAATATGAAGAATGTTGGTGCTCAATAATTCTTGAGAATGATTGGAAGAATTCTATCAGAATCATAAGAATTTATAGTGCTATTCACTAACACAATAACACAATTTTTGGTCACTCATCTGCTGTATCACATTCTTAGCTCTGAGATGGGACACCATTTAGTAAAATCAGCATGTGTCACATTCATATTTGTAGTTATGAAAGATTACTTCACACAACTCATCTAACGTAGCAGAATAACAGAATAAGTTATTTCTGTGATTTATCAAACAGGAAGTAAATGTAGAACTTCTAAAGCCATTGATACATTTACTAACACAAAAATAATGGTATATTTTGCTGAACATTTACAGAAATAGCTTTACTCACTTGAGGTTGCTGAAAATTCCACTGGTCAAGAACAAAAGCATATTGATCCCCACTGTTAGAGATATATTATTGCTGTAGTTCTTGAATATGGTTGACATCAAAATTCCTGAAGAAAGGCAGCAGGTCAATTTCCAGTTAATTATATGGTACATGTATATAAATTCCTTTCTATATTAGAAACAAATGAATGGAACAAAGATGGAGTAAACTTTTAGAATCATAAATGTACTCCATTTTCCATTACGAGTGTGCATCGTAAATGTACTCCTTTATCCAGACTTCACACAATAAAAATACCTAAACATTTTCTGCTGCTTCCACCTACCATATGCAAATGCTGCGTTGTTAACAAAGATGATGATGAGCACTGCTATGGTGAAGTGGTAAGCATGGGGCTGGAAACCTACCATCCAGTAACATATAGAAGTGAATGCCAGAGCTTCCACAATTACCCCAGGGATCTGTGAGAAAGGAAAGAGGGTTGGTTGTAAGTCATTATAATTTGGTACATTGCAAGTGCTACACAATTATTTGGACTTTCATTACAATAAAAAAAAATTTCGTTGACTACTGGTTAAGAGCAGGGATGCAGAGATCCTGAGGGAATTTCTTCCGGCTGACCCACTATTTCACCAATAGCTGGGGTCAGATGGCCATTGACTCATCACGGTGAGTTCATCTGCCCTTTGTGTGGTCTTATTTTTAATCCACCTGGATATCTAATACACCCTCCTCACTGGTATGGTCCAATGGGGGAGCCAGTTTAGTCACCGACAGTCCAACCATGCAGCTGGTTGTACTGGGTTACATGGTACCAGTAGCAGAGAATAACCCTGACCAGACATACAAATGTCTGGTCAAATGTAAAATGTCTGGTCTGTCCATTGTATTGGACATGGAAAAAAGTGCAATGAGACCCTCATGGACGTATAAATTAGGAGAAAATATCATATCAATAGCAAAAGAAGAGAAAGATTTGGGAGTGGTAATACAGGACAACTTATCACTAGAGAGTGTAGTTTAGACCCTGTATACTACAACTAGGTAAGTACAACTAGGTAAATACACCATGGTGGGCATTAAGGTGCTTTACAGGGAACAACTCTTAGTACATACTAATAACAACCTACCAACGAGATCACTTTGGAGATGTAGTAAGTGTCAGAGCGGTAGATGCCATCTCTATACTCCTGGATGAAAAGCACCATCTCCTCTAGTATGGCATTCATGGTGGTATACACTACATCGTTACAAGATTGTGACAATAAGCAGTATAACAAGCCTTGGAGGTTTTGAATGCCACTCTGGTTCAGCTCAACCACAGAGAAGGAAATCCCAATCGTGAAGGCAACTACCTGACAAGAGGAAAATTTTATAGTATTTTTCAGTATATCTGATAAAATGTTTATCATCAATGCAAGGTGAAGAAAAGCAATTTGTTTATGCTGAAAAATGAATTTATAAGCTGTTGTTAGCACTTTTAGTTTCCACAGCTAATCTAACTAGACTGAAATCAACATTATCTGGTGCTATGTTAAACTATTCTAAAACACATAATCCTTATAAAACGAAGTGTATTTTTTAAAACTATTTATTATATACACACAATTATTTTGATGAACGTTATGAAATGAATGGCATGATTTCTGTAAGAATCTATCAGTGACCGCCACATCAGCCACCGGAACTGTGTCCACCAACCAGGCTTCTCCCTGTGTGGGAAAAAGAGATCACTTCACTTATTGCTCATTTCACATCCTAATTATTGGCTGTCCACTCACGCAGGAGGTGACATAAGGGTTATATATAAGATTAGTACATATAATACCACTATATACAATGTTTTACTAAATATTTGAAATGGATCAGTAGATTAGTTAAAATTTTAATTAAAATCATAAAACTCAATTACAATACCTACAGTATGTTTCTGAATAACGATGCTTCTGTATGCTGAAAAGAGTTTAGACAACATTAAGTATCAAGTACACTTAAACAAAATAGAAGTAATTTTTACTTATTTGTCCTGTTTTTTTTTTTTATAGTTTGACAACATTCCAAATATAACATACATCCAAGTTGCTCTGGAACTGAATAGTCATGTCTATATCCCTACAGTAGTCGGACATGGCAAAGCTGTCACATATCCTCTTGATGCGATTACGGGAACGAGTCTCATTGCCGGGAAATACTGCAAGTGTGTTGATGTAGTGATCGGCAGGGTTGAAGGTTACAGGACACTTGAAACCCACGCTGCAGATGAAGAAAGATACTAATTTCCAGAGCTGGACGTTGACGCACCCGGGTCGCACCGAGTTGCGTCATTGTGACTTTGCCGCACTATGAATTTCAAAGTCGCAAAGTCGAAAGTCGCAAATGTTTTGAAAAAGTCGGACTAAGCAAAGTCGCACCATCAATTTTCCGCGACTTTTGCCGCGACT